>SJYQ01000474.1:964599-1053057 GCA_006410935.1 Redunca redunca
TATCTAAAAAACACAAGACATATATAGAAAACACTATAAAACACTGATGAAAGCAATCAAAGAGGACACTAATAGATGAAGAAATATACCGTGTTCATGAATCAGAAGAATCGATATAATGAAAATGAGTATACAACCCAAAGAAATCTATAGATTCGATGCAATACCTAGCAAGCTACCAATGGTATTTTTCACAGAACTAGAAAAAAATAATTTCACAATTGGTATGGAAATACAAAAAACTTCGAATAGCCAAGGCAGTCTTGAGAAAAAGAATGGAATTGGAGGAATCAACCTGCCTGACTTCAGGCCCTACTACAAAACTATGGTAATCAAAAAAGTATGGTACTCGCACAAAGACAGAAATATAGATCAGTGAAAAAAAATAGAAAGCCCAGAAATAAATCCATGCACCTATGGATACCTTATCTTTGAAAAAGGAGGGAAAAATACACAACGAAGTAAAGACAATTTCTTTCACAAGTGTTGCTGGGAAAACTGGTCAACCATTTGTAAAAGAATGAGACTAGAATGCTTTCTAACATCATACACCAAAATAAACTCAAAATTAATTAAATATCTAAACAGAAGACCAGAAACTATAAAATTCCTAGAGGAAAACATAGGGAAAACTCTTCAACATATATCACAACAGGATCCTCTATGACCCAACTCCCAGAGTATGGGAAATAAAAGCAAAAAGAAACAAATGGGACCTAATTAAACTTAAAAACTTTTACATAATAAAGGAAACTGTAAGCAAGGTGAAAAGACAACCTTCAGATTGGGAAAAAATAATAGCAAATGAAGCAATGGACAAAGAACTAATCTCAAAAATATGCAAGCAACACATGCAGCTCAATTCCAGAGAAATAAATGACCAAATCAAAAAATGGGCCTAAGAACTAAACAGACATTTCTCCAAAGAAGATATACAGATGGCTAATAAACACATGAAAAGTTCCTCAACATCGCTCACAATCAGAGAAATGCAAATCAGAACCAAAATGAGGTACCATTTCATGCCAGTCAGAATGGCTGCTATCCAAAAGTCTACAAGCAGTATATGCTGCAGAGGGTGTGGAGAAAAGGGAACCCTCTTACACTGTGGTGAGAATGCACACTAGTACAGCCACTCTGGAGAACAGTGTGGAGATTCGTAAAAAACCTGGAACTTGAACTGCCACATGACCCAGCAATCCCACTGCTGGGCATACACACTGAGGAAACCAGAATTGAAAGATATATGTGTACCCCAAAGTTCATTGCAGCACTGTTTATAACAGCCAGGACATAGAAGCAACCTACATGTCCATCAGCAGATGAATGGATAAGAAAGCCATGGTACATATACACAATGAAATATTACTCAGTCATTAAAAAGGATACGTTTGAATCAGTTCTAATGAGGTGGGTGAAACTGCAGCTTATTATACAGAGTGAAGTAAGCCAGAAAGAAAAACACCAATAGAGTATACTAACACATATATATGGAATTTGGAAAGATGGTAACATTTACTCCTTGGAAGAAAAGTTATGACCAACCTAGATAGCATATTCAAAAGCAGAGACATTACTTTGCCAACTAAGGTCCGTCTAGTCAAGGCTATAGTTTTTCCTGTGGTCATGTATGGATGTGAGAGTTGGACTGTGAAGAAGGCTGAGTGCCGAAGAATTGATGCTTTTGAACTGTGGTGTTGGAGAAGACTCTTGAGAGTCCCTTGGACTGCAAGGAGATCCAATCAGTCCATTCTGAAGGAGATCAACCCTGGGATTTCTTTGGAAGGAATGATGCTAAAGCTGAAACTTCAGTACTTTGGCCACCTCATGCAAAGAGTTGACTCATTGAAAAAGACTCTGATGCTGGGAGGGATTGGGGGCAGGAGGAGAGGGGGACAACAGAGGATGAGATGGGTGGATGGCATCATTGACTCGATGGACGTGAGTCTGAGTGAACTCTGGAAGTTGGTGATGGACAGGGAGGCCTGGCATGCTGCGATTCATGGGGTCACAAAGAGTCGGACACTACTGAGCAACTGAACTGAACTGAACTGAACGATAACACTATATGCAAGACAGTAAAAGAGACACAGATGTATAGAACAGTCTTTTGGACTCTGTGGCAGAGAGCGATGGTGGAATGATTTCTCAGAATGACATTGAAACATGTATATTATCATATGTGAAATGGATCTCCAGTCCAGGTTTGATGAATGAGACAGGGTGCTTGGGGATGGTGTACTGGGATGACCCAGAGGGAGGTGATGGGGAGGGGTTTGGGAGGGGGTTAAGGATGGAGAACACATGTACACCTGTGTCAGATTCTTGTCAATGTAGTTCTTTGCCAACAAAGGTCTGTCTAGTCAAGGCTATGGTTTTTCCATTGGTCATGTATGGATGTGAGAGTTGTACTGTGAAGAAGGCTGAGCGCCAAAGAATTGGTGCTTTTGAACTGTGGTGCTGTTGCTACACGGAGGCAGGTCTGCTGATAAAATCAGAACCAGACTTGAAGGGAAAGGGAATGGAACTTCTACTCTGGTGCTTGCAGAAATCTGAGCTACCCAGCAGTGGATGCAATTGAGCTTTCTCTCATCGTTCCCTTCCTGGAAATCTCCTAGCCTAGGAGCCAGAGTTTCTGAGTTCCAAGTCTTCACTAACTTACCTGCAGCCTTAAGGTGAATCATACACCCCAGAGCTCAGTTTCCCATCTCTTGGATGAGGGAGACTGGACTTACTCCAGAATACTTGTTCCAGACTGAAGCTCAGAGCCAATCCGTGGACAAGTGGCTCAGAGGTGGGTGTCGGTGAGGATGCTGAGGCTGCCTCTTGTGGGCAGTGGGCTGTAACTGTCTGGTGATGTTCATGAGTTCTTGGCTCAGGACTGGGAGTGGTATACCACTTGGCACACAGCAGATGTGACACCGAGGACATTAGAGGCCTTGCCCACTGGAACTTACCATCATTTAGGTTCTGCGGGATGAGATCAGGTAGTTATAAGTCAGAAGTTACAAATGGGGAAGATTGTAGAATCATCAGAAGAACCCAAATTAGGGTAACAAATCATCTCTCCTAAAAAAACACTGGGAACAAGATATGCCAGGACTCTTAGACAAATTTTGTGGTATTTTAAATAGTATTTAAAGTAGGTCATCTTTTGGATGACCTGCCATATGCTCTCTGGCTTGGGATGATACCCACATTTAGAGTGGATTCCAGGGTCTCCTGGGGGAGGCTGTCCCTCTCTCTGTAACTAATTAGCAGTGAGTACAGCTCTAGCCTCTCCACATCTGGAGCAGAAATTAAAGCAGGACGGATGCAACCTCCAAGTTTAACAGAAAGATTCAGGTAGGTCTGGCCATCAGGTAGGCATTATTCTTTTCCCAGTGCTTCTTGCTTCCCTCCTGGGTCTTGTGCAAGCTGCACACCTCCTGGTTATTGGGTTGTGAATTCCTCCTCCCTTCTCTTGCAAATATCCATGCAGTCTCACTCATGGCTTCCTCTCTACCCAGGCCCTATCCTTCACCTGCAGATGACAATAAAGAAGGGAAAACCAAGGAAGGGTCTGCCCAGATCATTGTTTCTAAAAATGTCTGCATTCCTTCTCCTTCCAGACCCTGTCCTGAATCATCAAGATCTCCGACTAGATGATTCAGTAGCTTAGCAGGGGAGTAGAGATGCAGATAGGGTTGGAGGTAAGGTTGTCAGGTGTGTGTGTGGGGGGGGTGGTTTTCAGATGACAAGAGAAGAGTTGGAGTAAAGAGCATGTGGTTTTCAAAACAGTCACTCATTAGGGACTTACCTGAATCTGCTATCTTGAGCCCCTCAGGGTATCAGTAAGACAGAAACTTCATTCTATAAACTTCTTACTACAAAACGAGTTGAAGCATAACAAATATAAGAAAGAAGAGGGTCATCAACCCTATATTTCATCATCGGCATCAATAACTACAAAACTAACCTCTTAGTTCCACAGCTTTTCATAGACCACAGACTGTGCAATATCAGAGTGGTGGACAATTGAGTTCCTGGTGAAGATATTCTTGACTTACATCAGGTCTTTCTCTTCTTGCTATGTTCTCACTTGTGGTGGGGAAAGGGAAGGAGGAAGAGAGAAAATAAGAGAGAAAAAGAGTGAGAGGATAACCCCATCATGAGTGACCACCTTCAAAACCCCATGTCAACTTGCATACCTCTCAACGGTCCTACTTCTTAATACCATCACATTGGGAGTCAAGGGTGGACACAGTTCAATCCATTGCAGCTATGCAGTTCTGTTTTTAAATCAAGACAGACCTTCATTTCATTCTCTCTTTTACTCCTTATTTATTTTTCCTGGAGTGTTTCAGGACAAGGTGAACATTTCACAAAATATACATAATGAGGATTTAGGATAAAATGATAGGATGTGAAAAAAATGTTCATTTGTTCCCAATAAAATTAACATCTAATATCCAGTCCATGTACAAATTTCCCTGATTGTCAAAAAGCAGTTTTCATAGTTTATTGAAAGAATGCAGTCATATGTTGCAATTGGTTGTTCTCCTTTAAGACTAAATAGCTGTTCCTCTCTCAATTTTAATGCCATTTATTTGTTCAGAAACTGGGTGGAAGCAGGGTGGTTTGTCTTACACAATGTCCCACTACTGGATTTAGAGCAGGAGTCCACAATACCAGCACAGTGGATCAGGTCCAGTACCAGTCCTTGGTCTATTAGGAACCAGACCTCCACAGCACTAGGTGAGCCACATGCCACCGAGTGAGGCTTCATCTGTATTATAGCTGCTCTACGTCACTCTCTCATCACCCGCAGAAGGGACAGTCTAGCTTGTTTTTCTGGAAATGTTTGTAGTTATATAACCCATGCTTAACAGAAACAAAAATAGCATAAATATTGATGATTATTTTCCTTTCTCAGTGCTCAGAATGATGACTTGGTGCCCTAGCAATCTATCACAGTTAGAATTGAATATTAAAAAACTAAGATTATGGGATCTAGCCCCATTCTTCATGGCAAATAGAAGGAGAAAAGGTGGAAGCAGTGACAGATTTCTTCATCTGAGCCTCCAAAACCACTATGGATGGTGCCTGCAGTCATGAAATCAGAGGATGTTTGCTTCTTGGCAGGAAAGCTATGAGAAACATAAACAGTGTGTTGGGAAGCAGAAACATCATTCTGCCCAAAAAACTGGTATATGTTTGGCATTTTCATTTGGGTTCCTAGACTTTCTGTCCAGTCCCCATTGGGCTTCGAAGTCCCTTAGCTTTTTGGTCCTTCACAATTCCCAAGATTATTTTCTGCATTTCTTTACTCAGTCCTGAAATCAGCCATCTCTTTAAGAATCCATGCATCGTCTGATGGGAAAAGGAATTTAGAAGCTAGATGTTAGACCTCAGAATAGTCACTGTTACCAAGCTGTCATTGCTTGTAGGCTTTACACTGGTCAGAGTAGGAAGTACACATTTTCCTTAAAATATAAAATAAAAATAAATATAATTAGTTGGTGCAAACTTATGCTTTCAGTTCTAGATTTAAGACAGCAAGGTTTGAATTAAACTTCTTTATGTTATGTGTGAACCTCTTCTTCTAGCCACTAAAAAGATTACTTCAGAACATTATTATTAATTATTTTCTTGTTTTTACCTGTTAACCTGCATATGATTATGTCACAATAACAGAAGCAATATGAGGAACAATAAGTTGTTGAATATAGTTTCAGATTTCTTTCCTGTTTTTCTTTTGATTTCTTTGTTTTTGTTTTGGATGGGCAGTGTTTTTGTTTTTTTGCTAGAAGATATTCCACTTTGAATGTAGTCATAATTCTGAATTTTAAAGCCACTTAAGTAATGTGTTGTTATGGGCAGCTAGTCACCAACTTGATTCAATTAGATTTAACAGTCTTTGCTCTCAATTTGTTCAGTTCAGTTCAGTCCTTTCAGGCGTGTCAGTCTCTTTGCAACGCCATTGACTGCAGCACACCAGGCTTCCCTATCCATCACCAGCTCCTGGAGCTTACTCATGCTCATGTCCATCGACTTGGTGATGCCATCCAAATATCTCATCCTGTCTTCCTCTTCTCTTCCTGCCTTCAATCTTTCCTAATATCAGGGTCTTTTCCAATGAGTCAGTTTTTCCCATCAGGTGGGCAAATAATTGGAGCTTCAACTTCAGCATTAGTTTTTCCAGTGAATTCAGGACTGATTTTTTTTTCTTTTTTCATTTTTTTTTTTTTTTTTTTTAGGATGGAATGGTTTGATCTCCTTGCAGTCCAAGGAACTCTCAAGAGTCTTCTCCAACACCATAGTTCAAAGGGCATATATGTGTGTCATTTGTCAGTGATGTGTTATTCTCCCTGTTGGGATTTAACCACCAAAACTGAATTTAAACAATGTGAAAAGAAAAAGTGTTAAAACACAGTGCCCCATCTACACACATCTGGTGACTAGGAGAGGCCCCTGTTGTATTCAAGGGACAGTCATGGATGGATCTCATGCAGGAATAGGCCCTGGGAGTCCTGGATGAGTTTTTAAATATGATTGTCTTTACTTTGGCTGCCACAGTTTTTTTGTCTTCTTTGATTGGGAAGACATTTCAAAAAAAATGTTTTTTTGTATGTTTGGTTTGGCAGACAAAATTTTTCACAGCATACCCTATGAGGAAATTATATCAGAAATATATCCATTTATCTTCAGCAGTAAAATTTGTTGGTTTGTATGTCCCCAGTGATATTTCTTTATAAATAGAAAAGAAACACACATGTTCAGTATGTCTAGAGTCTCTTTGTAAATCAACCAACATGAACTAAATTCCTCTCTGTCCACCCTGCACTCACAACTCTGGGCGAGAAATAAAAACCTGCAGAGCCTGAAGGCTGATTCCACCACATTGCTGTGGAGATTTATTCCCACTGATTTTTCTTTGGAAAAAAAAATAGTTGCTAATATTAAAATCGGCACATTGTACAGAAATATCCAACTTCTGACTTCTCTTGAAAACATGGCCAACTTGCCTGCTTTCCAGCATGGTTGAAGTGTAGAAAAGCCTGCTCCCAGTGCTGTGCTGGGAGGGTCCTGTGCTGCCCAGGGTCCAACACGGCAACCTAGTCCTAGTATCATTTCTCTTGCCTCCTGGGGCCATGAGTGTGAGAACTAAACTGCTAGCTATCTTATGATAAAGACTACTTTTGTCTTGATCAACTTTGACTTTGAAGCCTTTAAGCCAGACCTCAGAACACACTACTTCCTTGTACATTTTTTTGGATGATATAAAATATCTTGTGGATGCATATGACATTTCTTCCAATACTGAAAACACAATTGAAGTACTACTCTGCCCTAAATCTTTGATGCAGACTGGCATCATAGGTGCCCCTGATATCTGCCATTAGACCCAATACGTAAAGCCAGGTGTATGTCCCTGGGCTGTCCCTGAGCTCTTCACTTTGCCATTTGACAACTTATCCTCCTAGCAATCTCCTCTCCAATGAAGACAGCAATGCATATCTCACGAAGTGGCTAGGAAGATGACAGGAAACCACGAATGTCGAGCATGGCCCTTAGTATCCATTTTCACGATGTTCTTAGCAGTTTTTTTCTTCAAGTAGGCAAGGTTCCACATTTTCTTAGATGTCCATACAGATCAGTTTGATTTTCCAACCAAGTTTAAGGAAGTGATTGCAGTTCAATTCTTTGTATTTTAAGAAGCTTCAAAGTCCTCTCGCCAAGGACAATGGAGAAGGTAAACATTTTATTGAGAGCTTTGTGTTTTTTTCAGACCTATTATTGGCCTAAAGGGCTAAACTTGGGCATGTCACGGCATGTATAACTAGGGACTCCCAGTCACCATTGCATGCTAAGAGCTTGAACTTTCCTGAGTACTCGGAAACAGGAAAGAAGCATGAAGTGGCTTGTGCTCCTCGACCTGGTGGCCTTCTCAGATTGCAGATTCATGTAAGTATGGAGACTGTAAGCCACATCATCTTCCTTTCTGTGATTTTTATTTTCATCTGATTATTCTATTCATCAGTTTTAGAAGGGAATGGAATATTTCCCTGACAATCTTAAAGTTCAACCCTTACTTATTGATAAGTATGTTGCTATAGAAACTGTGGGTCCCAAGGGTCTTGGTTGAGATTTGCATAGCTGCACAACTCTTGGGGTCCAGTCATGTCATGACCTATTGAAATTGGAACTCCTTGCAGTTGTTCAGCACACAGTCAGTGAAGATGTCAGTGTGGTCCTGTGGAAGAGCACTTTTCTACATTTTATTTAGTATGTTCTCTTTGTTCCCTCTCTACTTCAGTGTGTATATGTCGAAGTCTGCATCTCTATATCATTATCATTTATCTCTCCATCTCTTTGGAAGGCTCTGAGTGTATTTCTCTCTGTGTTCTTTTCTTTTAAATTTCAGTTGACTCATCCTTCCTTCTAGAGCCTCTACTTTTCCCTAACTTGTTCCCTATTTCCTGGATTCTTTTTTGAACTATCTCTTCTCTTTCAACTGGGAGAAAGATTGAGAGACCTACTTATACAATGTGACCACAGCCATTCCACAAACCTTTTCATTTTAAATACTCCTTTGTAAAAGAGAATAGAAATTCCCCTTCTACCTCCTTCCCTGAACTTCTATGAGAAGGATACAGTGGGATGGCAACAGCAATGCTAGTGGCTGTCATTGTTGAGACTTCCTATTTATCAGGGATCTTATATCCATGATTTCACTTATCCCCAAGATGTCCAATTTGGAGGATTTAAATCATTACATCCCACCATTTTATTGAGGCGAGATGGAGACCCCACATGTTCATATGGCCTACCCAACATTACAGAACAGAATCTTTATTCAAACCTATGCCTTTGCCATGGGATATGTATAAAAATCTGATGATAAGGTGACTCATAAAAATAATTGGAAAATACACAGTGCTATTGCAATGACAGTTATTTCTTAACACTGACAGCTAATTGTAGCTTCTTCTTTGTTTTCTTTGTCAAATGCTCGATGAAAGAATACCTCTAACAAAAGTGAAGATCATGAGAAATATCCTCAGTGAAAAAACAACATGCTGAACAATTTCCTCAAGGAACATGCTTACGGACTGTCCCAGATTTTTTCTCATGGTTCAAATATAACTATTCATCCCCTGAGGAACATCATGGATGTGAGGTTTTGGGAGGATGGTGCTCCAAAGCGATCCTGGTGCACTAGCCTAGCACTGGGGCTGATCTTGAGGTGACAGGTGGGATGTTGGGGCTGGGCCTCCTACAGAAGGCAGAAAACCTGGGCAACAGAGGCCCCATCCCGAGGAGAAGGCACTATCGTCTTCAACTGTTGGTCTTGGTGACTGGGCCCAGAAATTACCAGGTGGCAGGTAAACATCCATTTCTCTGTCAAAGATGTGTCATTACTTTGATGGAGATTGTTCCTTCTGAGGAGAAGGCAATGGCGACCCACTTCAGTCCTCTTGCCTGGAAAAACCCAAGGATGGAGGAGCCTGGTAGGCTGCAGTCCATGGGGTCGCTAAGAGTCGGATACGACTGAGCAACTTGACTTTCACTTTTCACTTAACTGAATTGGGGAAGGAAATGGCAACCCACTCCAATGTTCTTGCCTGGACAATCCCAGGGACGGGGGAGCTTGGTGGGCTCTTGTCTTGGGGTTGCACAGAATCGGACATGACTGAAGTGACATAGGAGCAGCAGCAGCAGATCCTTCTGCAGTAAGGGTGACACTCAGTTACAGATGAAGAATGAACCATCTCCGATCAAAAGGTAGAACCAACTGCAAAGCAACTGTGAATCCCCAAGGGGAGGAATTCAGTTTCCACAGATACAAGAACCACAGCAGTAAAAAGTTACTGAATCTGTATTCCATGTAAGACCATTAGAATCTAACACAGTGCTTACTGTTCTTAGATTAGAAAAGGGCTTATTTTGTCTTCAAGAATGTCTATGCAAGACTGAGAGATAGGCAAAGAGTAAATACATGTCAAATGAAAGGGTCGCCTGTGTGGTGTTGATCGAACGTGGTCTGATTTGCAGCGAGTGGCTGGGGTTGATAAAGAAGGACCTCCTGGAGAAGGGGATGATAAGGCTGGTTTTGAAGAGACTACAGGGCTTCTCAAATGAAGGGACCAGGACTTCCCTGGGTGTCCAGTGATCCTGGAGGCCCAGTAGTTATGCTTCTGGGCTTCCCATGCAGGAGGTACTACTTCAACACCTGGTCATAGAATCAATATCCAGCATACAAGATAGCACAGGAAAAAAAAAAAAAAACAATCAAACACAAGCACCTCTGTGATCAAAGGCTGTGAGCTGCACAGTGGTTAGAAAGTGAACTCAAGAGATATGTGACACTCAGAGGGAGGCAGCAGTGTGGGAATAGAGGGTAGCCCATTTTGCACTAACCCTCTCTCTCCTTCTCCCTTTAGAAGCTCTATGTGGGTAACAACATCATTGGAACACCCAGTTAGGAATTTTAGGTTTTGTTTGACACAGACTCATCTGACTTGTGGGTGCCCTCCCTCTTTTGCCCCAGTCCAGCCTGTTGTGAGTACAGACACTCTATACCTGGACCATTCTTCACTTGCCCTGCTGCCCTGTTTTCCACCCTTGGCACCTGATGACACTCATCTCTTGTGTCTGCAGCTACACAGCTTAGGTTCAGACATTACAAGTCTTCCACCTTCTACCCTACCAAAAAGACCTTCAGCATCGTCTATGGATCTGGGAGCATGAAGGGGTTTCTTGCTTATGACACCATTCGGGTAACTTGTAAACAGAAGCTGAGTCAGGACTGGCTATGGAGTGATCCCTGCTTGCAAAACAGATGCAGGACCATCTGGCAGGACCCTTCCTAGCCTAACTCCCATATATATTGGACATCTTAACCACAGGATCATATCTCTGGGGATACAGTGCCCGTTGTGACACACGAGCAAGCAGATTTACTAACGTAAAGAGTAACTTGAGGTTTGGACTTGCAGATCCTCTGCCCATGATCAGTTCAAGGTTCATTTTGCTGGGAGCGAGAAGATGGGATAAAAGCATCCACTTTTATATTGACAAACTGTTCCAGGCACTCTCTAGTAATAATTGCTTTAATCTGCAACAACCCCACACAACACATGGTCTGATTAGCTCATGAGACATATGAGGAAACTGAGGTACAGACAGCAAGGGCCTTGCTAAAGTCACACATAAAGTAAGTGGTGGAGTTGTGCTGACTTTTCAAGACTATGCTTGTTTTGTTCTGGGGTGCTTCAGTTCAGTTCAGTTCAGTCAGTGAGTCATGTCCGACTCTTTGCGACCCCATGAATTGCAGCATTCCAGGCCTCCCTGTACATCACCGACTCCTGGAGTTCACTCAGACTCACGTCCATCGAGTCAGTGATGCCATCCAGCCATCTCATCCTCTGTCATCCCCTTCTCCTACTGCCCCCAATCCCTCCCAGCATCAGAGTCTTTTCCAATGAGTCAGTTCTTTGCATGAGGTGGCCAAAGTACTGGAGTTTCAGGTTTAGCATCCTTCCTTCCAAAGGAATCCCAGGGCTGATCTCCTTCAGAATGGACTAAGATGATGCTGTGAAAGTGCTGCACTCAATATGCCAGCAAATTTGGAAAACTCGGCAGTGGCCACAGGACTGGAAAAGGTCAGTTTTCTTTCCCATTCCAAAGAAAGACAACGCCAAAGAATGCTCAAACTATCACACAATTGCACTCATCTCACATGCTAGTAAAATAATGGTCAAAATTCTCCAAGCCAGGCTTCAGCAATACATGAACCATGAAATTCCAGATGTTTAAGCTGGTTTTAGAAAAGACAGAGGAACCAGAGATCAAACTGCCAACATCCAATGGATCATGGAAAAAGCAAGAGAATTCCAGAGAAACATCTATTTCTGCTTTATTGACTATGCCAAACCCTTTGACTCTGTGGATCAGAATAAACTGTGGAAAATTCTGAGAGAGATGGGAATACCAGACCACCTGATCTGCCTCTTGAGAAACCTCTATGCAGGTCAAGAAGCAGCAGTTAGAAGTGGACATGGAACAACAGACTGGTTGCAAATAGGAAAAGGAGTACATCAAGGCTGTATATTGTCACCCTGCTTATTTAACTTATATGCAAATTACATCATGAGAAACGCTGGGCTTGAAGAAACACAAGCTAGAATCAAGATTGCCAGGAGAAATATCAATCACCTCAGATATGCAGATGACACCACTGTTATGGCAGAAAGTGAAGAGGAACTAAAAAGCCTCTTGATGAAAGTGAAAGTGGAGAGTGAAAAAATTGGCCTAAAGCTCAAATTCAGAAAACGAAGATCATGGCATCCAGTCCCATCACTTCATGGCAAATAGATGTGGAAACAGTGGAAACAGTGTCAGACTTTATTTTTTTGGGCTCCAAAATCACTGCAGATGGTGACTGCAGCCATGAAATTAAAAGACGCTTACTCCTTGGAAGAAAAGTTATGACCAACCTAGATAGTGTATTCAAAAGCAGAGACATTATTTTGCTGATTAAGGTCTGTCTAGTAACGCTGGACTGGAAGAAACACAAGCTGGAATCAAGATTGCCGGGAGAAATATCAAGAACCTCAGATATGCAGATGACACCACCCTTATGGCAGAAAGTGAAGAGGAACTCAAAAGCCTCTTGATGAGAGTGAAAGAGGAGAGCGAAAAAGTTGGCTTAAAGCTCAACATTCAGAAAACAAAGATCATGGCATTCGGTCCCATCACTTCATGGGAAATAGATGGGGAAACGGTAGAAACAGTGTCAGACTTTATTATTTTGGGATCCAAAATCACTGCAGATGTTGACTGCAGCCATGAAATTAAAAGACGCTTACTCCTTGGAACAAAAGTTATGATCAACCTGGATAGTATATTCAAAAGCAGAGACATGACTTTGCTGACTAAGGTCCATCTAGTCAAGGCTATGGATTTTCCTGTGGTCATGTATGGATGTGAAAGTTGCACTGTGAAGAAGGCTGAGCACCGAAGAATTGATGCGTTTGAACTGTGGTGTAGGAGAAGACACTTGAGAGTCCCTTGGACTGCAAGGAGATCCAACTAGTCCATTCTGAAGGAGATCAGCCCTGGGATTTCGTTGGAAGGAGTGATGCTGAAGCTGAAACTCCAGTACTTTGGACACCTGATGCGAAGAGTTGATTCATTGGAAACGTCTCTGATGCTGGGAGGGATTGGGGGCAGGAGGAGAAGGGGACGACCCATGATGAGATGGCTGGATGGCATCATGGACACGATGGACGTGAGTCTGAGTGAACTCCGGGAGATGGTGATGGACAGGGAGGCCTGGTGTGCTGCGATTCATGGGGTCGCAAAGAGTTGGACACGACTGAGCGACTGAACTGAACTGAACTGAACTGAGTCAAGGCTATGGTTTTTCCTGTGGTCACGTCTGGATGTGAGAGTTGGACTGTGAAGAAGGCATTGATGCTTTTGAATTGTGGTGTTGGAGAAGACTCTTGAGAGTCCTTGGACTGCAAGGAGATCCAACCATGATAAAACTAATCTGGGCACTCTGGGGGCAGTTAAGGGCTTGAAGTTTTCAGAGTGTGGAACTGGAGGCCAGAGATGTCAGGACCTTGATAAATGAGTTCTCACTCTAGGAGACCTTTGAGAGTCTAGTAAAACCTATAGCCTTCCTCTACAAAGGACTTGAGTAGTTACCTTTCTCTCTTTCTCTTTCACACACACTCACAGAAATACACACATATCCCCTAAGTGAATTTTCCAGGCAGTAATTTCATAGAACCCTGCTAGTAAGATTGTGTTTTTGGCTTCTGTCTTCCAGGACAGATGCAGAATCGACAGTATCTTACAGAGAATGCAGTCCGTTCCTGTCATAACATCATGCCAAAGAGAAGGCTATCTTGCCCTCGATCGCTTTGTCCAGAAGGTGGCACCAATGGGTCCTTGCCTGACTCTTGGTTGCCCCACCTGGACAGAAGTCACAGGCCAATTTGACTCACTCAGGTGGTGTTTTTCAGAGGGGCAGATGTTTTAAAATTCACAGCCTCTCACAAATGGAACCCAAGTTCCCCTCCCAGCTTGATCTAACTGTCTGAGGTCCACCAAAGACACAGCCCATCCTCAATTCTTCTTTGAGGATCTAACGGCAATGCACCCAGCCCAGTTCTAGCCCCACTTCATGTAACTGTAAGTGGGAACACTCTATTCTCTCACAGGTTGGGGACCTTGTAAACATTGACCAGCCGTTCAGTCTAAGCATGATGAATAAGGGTTTGAGGGTATACCTTTTAATGGCATCTTGGGCTTGAACTATACCAACATATCCTTCTCTGGAGCCATCCCCATCTTTGACAAGATGAAGAATCAAGATGCCATTTCTGAGCCAGTTTTTGCTTTCTACTAGAGCAAGTAAGGCTGAAATGGACAATCACTTTCTCCAAATTAGCTGTAAGATGCTTTCAGTTGCATGAAAATTATAGAACACTTGATAAAAAAAGTATCCTGAGAGATAACCTATCCCAGCATAACTATGGCTCCAGGGATCACCTGGCATCACCGGTGTTTTTTTTTAAATAATGTTTTATTGGAACACCTCCCTGCTCCTGGGCTCAAGACCAGTAACTTGGTCTAGGGCGGTGAGTGAGTAGGAAGACTAATGGAAGGCAACAGGAAATAAATTGGAGGAAAAAGAAATATGATTTGCTTATCTATTTGATAAGGAAAGAAGGAGAAGGATGGTAGACATCCTTTTTTCCTCATTATCATTTCGCTAGGAGCCCAGGTCCAGCTGCCCAATTTGCAGGAGCCAGTGAAAATGAAAGTTTGGGACACAAAACAAAATGTGGAATTCCTTGTTCAAGAAATATTAGTCATTCTAAGACAGGGAGAGCAAAAGTGGGGTCCCTTCTGAGTGTGAGGCCCTTTGGACAGTAGAGGTCACAGGCTATCAGAGCCAAATATGGGTGATCTGAATCCACATTCTTAGGATTCCCAGGCTTTGATTTTCCTGAAAAATGACAAGCTGAACAAGGGGAAGGCAAAAACTCTTTAGCACCCTGTCATCTGAGGGTTTCTGAGCACACAGGTAGCAAGAGGTCCTGGGCCTCTTCAGAAGACATAGTGGGTGGAGCCCAGCCATGTGACTCAGCTTCTAACCTCTTCTGTGCCACTCATTAGCTAGTTACTGACCTCAGTATCCAGAAAAACATCTATTTCTGCTTTATTGACTATGCCAAACCCTTTGACTCTGTGGACCACAATAAACTTGGAAAATTCTGAAAGAGATAGGAATACCAGACCACCTAACTGGCCTCTTGAGAAATCTGTATGCAGGTCAGGAAGCAACAGTTAGAACTGGACATGGAACAACAGACTGGTTCCAAACAGGAAAAGGAGTGTGTCAAGGCTGTATATTGTCACCCTGCTTATTTAACTTATATGCAGAGTACATCATGAGAAATGCTGGACTGGAAGACACAAGCTGGAATCAAGATTGCCGAGAGAAATATCAATAACCTCAGATATGCAGATGACACCACCGTTATGGCAGAAAGTGAATAGGAACTAAAAAGCCTCTTGATGAAAGTGAAAGTGGAAAGTGAAAAAGTTGGCTTAAAGCTCAACATTCAGAAAACGAAGATCATGGCATCTGGTCCCATCACTTCCTGGGAAATAGATGCGGGAACAGGAAACAGTGTCATACTTTATTTTGGGGGGCTCCAAAATCACTGCAGATGGTGACTGTAGCCATGAAATTAAAAGACGCTTACTCCTTGGAAGAAAAGTTATGACCAACCTAGATAGCATATTCAAAAGTAGAGACATTATTTTGCCAATTAAGGTCTGTCTAGTCAAGGCTATAGTTTTTCCTGTGGTCATGTATGTATGTGAGAGTTGGACTGTGAAGAAGGCTGAGTGCCGAAGAATTAATGCCTTTGAACTGTGGTATTGGAGAAGACTCTTGAGAGTCACTTGGACTGCCAGGAGATCCAACCAGTCCATTCTGAAGGAGATCAACCCTGGAATTTCTTTGGAAGGAATGATGCTAAAGTTGAAACTCCAGTACTTTGGCCATCTCATGTGAAGAGTTGGCTCATTGGAAAAGACTCTGATGCTGGGAGGAATTGGGGGCAGGAGGAGAAGGGGACGACAGAGGATGAGATGGCTGGATGGCGTCACTGACTTGATGGACATGAGTCTGAGTGAACTCCAGGAGTTGGTGATGGACAGGGAGACCTGGCATGCTGCGATTCATTTGGTTGCAAATAATCGGACATGACTTTTGACTGAAGTGAACTGAACTGACCTCAGTATGGTTCTCAATCACTCCTAGCCTTGATTTCTGCATCTGTAAATGGAGACTTTATTAGGGCCTTGGTAGGGAGACAAGCACAAGCACACTCCCAAGATAGTCCCTTCTTTTCTCTCTCCAGATGCAGGGGAAGGGCAGTATGGTGATGTTTGGTGGGGTGGACAAAGCCTACTACCAGGGAGCACTCAACTGAGTACCATTGATCCAAGCAGGAGACTGGAATGTACACATGGACCTGTAAGCCTCTCCATCTGAGGGTCAGCCCAAGTGATGCTCCATATTTGTACATGGACACAGGCATACACACACAAATGTATTCTCAGATGCATAGTGACAGACATATACATCACCTACAATGACCCAGAGAGACACACAGACACATGGAAACACACAAGCAGACATAAACAGAGACACATATACACATGCATAGCTAGTCAGAGACACAAAAGCACATTAGAGAAACATACAAACACATAAACACATAGATATGCAAATAACCCATGGGTTCATAATCCCTAGGCCTTCTGACCAGGGCTCTGACCAGGATCCTAAAAGGGTCCAGAGAGCTCTGTGCAGCTGGGAGAGGGTTGCACCCATTGCCCTGTGAGGCGTGGAGCATGGTTAGTGGACGCTACAGTGTGGTGAACAGAGGATCAGGGAGGATTACACCAGCGTGAACAGAGTTATAAGATGACCAATTGCCCAAGGCTACGTGGGACCAAGGAAGTTCTCAGTACAGATAAATGTCAGTTTTAAAAGGGCGAAAGTCCTAAGCAAATGTGGAAAACTGATCTCCTTAGGGAGCAGCTACCCAGCAGTGGAGAGAGGTTGGCTGCAGTCTTATGATTTGAAAGCAACTAATAAAAAAGACACCCCACGTAACTGGGCACACAGTGGGGCCGGGGCTATAAGAGAGAATCAGGAAGGTGGGATCCAGGGGTGATCCAAGGAAAAGAGGCATAATTGATAGGATTCTGTGTGATATCCTCAGACAAAAGCTGACCTGTCCTTTGGAGTTTCTGTGAGCTAGTCATGTATTTCCTGGCTAAGGACTCAGGGTCTGAGGTGATTATATGAGCAGTGCTAGGAAACACCCTCTCCCAGAGGAGCCCCTCTCTCCCACCATTATGCGAATCTGCTGTCCTCATGAATCTCCATGTTCATTCTGTGGTTGACCCATTATTTGTTCCCCACCAGATACAGCTCTCTGGATGTTTTTCATTCATTTTTTTCACAGTCTTTATTCACTCACTAAAAAGACAAGCATTAGGCATCCACTGTGTGCCAGGCACTTTAGGGAGGCAAAGAGAATAAAACTTGCCCTCACATCTAAGAAGGCAAATGCACAAGAAATCACACACACACACACACACACACACACACACACACACTTAGTGAATGGTGACTTTGGTACATGCTAGACATGAACATGTGTGTGTGTCATGAGCATGTACCAAGGTGACAATTCCCTATGTGTGTGTGTGTCATTTCTTGTGCATCTGTCTTCTTAGATGTGAGGGCGAGATAGTGAATTGTGACTTTGGTACATGCTATCAAATGAGACTTGGAGAAGGTAGTGCCATCCCACTCCAGTACTCTTGCCTGGAAAATCCCATGGATGGAGGAGCCTGATAGGCTGCAGTCCATGGGGTCACAAAGAGTGGGACACAAGTGAGCGACTTCACTTTCATGCATTGGAGAAAGAAATAGCAACCCACTCCAGTGTTCTTGCCTGGAGAATCCTAGGGATGGGAGAGCCTGGTGGGCTGCCGGCTATGGGGTCAAACAGAGTCAGACACGACTGAAGTGACTTAGCAGCAGCAGACATGAGGAAGGGTCTATAGAGAGTGACCAAGACAGGAGACTGATAAACACCAAGGGAAAGACTTCCCTGAATCAATGACAATTAAGCTGGAATCTGGAAGATGACAAGAAATTTACTAGTGAAAGGGGAGGAGACTCTTCTATGTAGGAAGACCAGCTTCTGTCAAGATATAAAAGGTCCTGGTGTATTCAAGTACTGCATTCAAGGATTTCAAGGAAGGTGCTGTGTCAAGAGCAAGGGAAAAGAGTCAGCACAAAAGATGTAGGACTGTTTAGGAGACAGTCGGGAAGTGGGCAGCTCTGGGGAGAAAGACCTTGATGCCTGCTTCGTCACATTGTCTCTCAACATCTCCATGAAAAGAAAGGTTATCGCTTGTTCTGGGGACTGTGAGGCCCTTGTGGATACCAGGACATCACTGATCCTTGGCACAAGAAGACTGGTCAGTAACATCCAGGAGCTCATTGACGCCACGCCACGGGGTTCTGAGGTGAAGGGTCATGCCCCAGGGTCACTCCCAGTCTCCACGCACAAGAAGGATCCCCAGGGCCAGCCTCTTTCCCTCTCTCTCTAACAGCACTACATTTCATGTTTTGCAGTTAATATGCTGTCCTCTCTTATCTTCACCATCAGTGGTATCAACTACCCAGTCCCAGCTCAAGCCTACAATCTCAAGGTGAGGGGAGAACCCTGAGCGGGTGGTTCTCAAATAGGAACTTGTAGGAACCCTTGAGCTGCTGCTGGGAGGAGGGTGCCCTCTTAGGCCATCTGGCACTATTGCAGATGCTGAGTCCTGGGGCCAGCCAGAGCCTCCCACAAGACGAACCACCTGAGAGTAAAGGGTCATCTGGAACACTATCATCCTGAAATAAATGTGGAGACACCACGCCATGCTGGCATAGTTTGAGTCACGAGGAGAGAGGAACACTCAGATCCTCAGTCCTCAAAGAGCTTCAGTTCGATCTGAACCCTCAGGTGGAAGAACACAGATAGTCAGCTCTAATAGCCTTGAAATAAGTCATGTGACAAGGAGAATGGCTGGGGACAGTCCCAGTGTGCTGTCCCACCAAAGGGATGAACAGTCTACCTTCACTTCTCTGTTTTCCTGGTTGGGATGGTAAATCACACGGTCACCCTAGTTCTCAGATGCATCTTCCCCTAGCTCTGGCCGGGTGACCCCTTTATGAGTCAGGCTACCCGACCCCTCTGTGGGGAGGCTGGATGCTAATGTGAAGAAAGGGTGCCCAGTGACTGCTCAGCCCCAGCACAGGGTGAAGGCTTCATGTCAGCTTCATAGGGGAGTTAAGAGCTGGCTGATGGACTCAAAGAAGACTTTGAGGAAAGGAGGGAATTTCAGGAATTCTACTCATGGAGCCATATGGAGGGTTGCTTGGTTCTAGGCAAAACTGCACTGGATTCCATGCAAATGGCATCCCAAAGTGGTCTGCATCAGGGCACTGAGGACTTACTCAGGGTGATGAGGGCCACAGACTGACTGGTAGGGATGGGGAACCAGAGTATATTACCCAGCCAAACGTGGAGTGGCCAAAGAGGGTGAGTGCAGGCCAAAGGAAGCTTCCCAGAGTTCCTAAGTTAAGTCTTCAAGAACATGTTGTGGGCACTGCTCTATTTAAGATGGATAACCAACAACGAGTTACTGTGTGGCACAGGGAACTAGACTTAATTATATCACAACCTGGTTGGAGGGGAATTTTTGGGATCAAGATACATGGATACATATGGTTGAGTCCCTTTACTGTCCACCTGAAACTCAGAATATTGTTAATCCGCTATACCCCAATACAAAATCAAGTTGTTTAAAAAAGTATGGATTTAGGGGACTCAGAAGGAAAACCAGCATTCTCTGCAGAGAAAACAAGAAGCAGGAGTCAGAAGGAAAGAAACAGGGAGAGAGGAGAAATATGGACACAGGAAACAGGATGCTTGGGGCTGGTGCATGGGGATGATCCAGAGAGATGATATGGGGAGGGAGGTGGGAGGGGGGTTCAGGATTGGGAACTCATGTACACCCGTGGCAGGTTCATGTCAATGTATGGCAAAACCAATATAGTATTGTAAAGTAAAATAAAGTAAAAATAAAAATTAAAAATTAAATTAAATTAAAAAATAAACGAAATAAAATTTTTTTGAAGTGTGACTAATCTTCAGTGTTGTGTTAAGTTCTACTGCACAGCAATGTGACTCAGTTATATACATACAGAAATATATATTTTTCCTTATTCTTTTTCATGTGGTTTATGACTGGATATTTAATATATTCCCTTATGCTCTTCAGTAGGACTTTGTTGTTTATCATTCCTCTGTATCTCAAACTCCCAGTCCTCCCCTCCCCCATACCCTTCCTCATGGCAACCTCATGTCTTGGACCTTTTTGGTTGTGGATGAAATCTCATATCCCCTGCTAATGAGAAATCCCTTGATACTTACCAAAAGAGGGAAATAAACCAATAGAATTGTGCTAGGTCTGGATATTTGTGGGAGTCACACCTAAAGGCTCATGCTGACTGGTGTGTGTCTCTGAGTCCCCCAGGATTCTAGAGGCCACTGCTATGCCACCTTTAAAGAGAACACAGTGAGGACGTCTAGAGAGACCTGGATCCTGGATGATATCTTCCTGAGGATGTCTTTCTCAGTCTTTGATAGTGGAAATGACAGGATTGCCCTGGGACAGGCAGTATAAATGCTTGGAGTGGTTCAGGAATCAGTAAGGCCATTTTGAGTAAACGATCACTCACACTTAGGGTACTCTTGCCCAGGATGCTGGTGAACTGTATTTCGTGGTCTGCACACCCTATTCTCGTTAAATAATAAAGGGTTTCAATCGTAAGAGTGCTGAAACAAACAGTTGCCTCCGTTTGTGTCTGGGAGGTGTACAAAGATCGGGAAGGATCTAGAACCAAGTCTGAATCACAGTTGAGAGGATCCCACCTCCAACTGGCTTTAAGTAAAGGGGAGACTCATTGAAATGATTGTGGGAATCCAGGACAGAAGAATCAGAGCAAATACAATGATCTTAATGACTGGACCCAAGATATCATAAGTCATCAGTTCTCTATTTCACACCCTCACTGTTTCATTCCCTCTTCTTTACTAGTTTTAGCCTTACAATTTTTTTCCTTAAGGCTTCTGCACCTATTGAGGGAGTCCAAGCTATCTGCCCTAGGGTTTTATATCCTGAAGGCATCTCCAATAAGAAAATAAAATATTTAAGACTTCAGAGTTCAAGGGTGTTCTCTGAATGACATACCTCAGATCATGTGTACAGTCCTAGATTAGCAATCCTGGCAGGGCCATGGGGTCCTGTGATTGGCATTATATGGTCATTGACCCTGACCCCACAGCACACATGATTGTCAATTTCCTCCAGAACTACGTGAGTGAAGCTGGGGAGAGGAAGAGCCAAAGAAAGTGACTGGGGGATAGTCTAGGCCATGGAAGAGTTTGTGATGACCAACCAACTCCACCACTTCCTCATTCAGAGGAATTATAAGGGGTAATGAAATAGACTCTCTTCATCCCTTCTCAGATAAACTTAACATTGGGCTTCTCCTCCAAGGGAGTTTGGGTGAGGTATTTCATGTAGAGCTGGTTCCCTTTGTCCCACACCCAGTAACCAGGTCTCTGCCACATATGCCTGCTCTGTCCTTTCCAGTCCTACTTGGTAAGTGATGGCCCCAGTGCATCCTTGAGCCATCCCCCTCCTCCAGGACACAGAATGTCTCTTCCTTGTCCTCCAATGCTGCTGGGGAGAATGCAGTGCATGTATCGGGAGACCCAGGGTACACAGAGCCTTCAGCCTTTCTAATCTTCACCATGAGTGGGGCTACAAACTGTTTGCTTGGAGCTGCCATGGTTAGGCACTTTTGCAGTGGAACCAACGTTCTTTCTAGCTGGAGGCCCTCAGTAGATGCCTCAGCTGAGACAACAGGGGTCAGAGGTTGATTTCCTTTCATAATGGCTGGTTTGATCTTGTTTTATAAGGGACTCTCAAGAATCTCCTCAAGCACCACAGTTCAAAACCTCAATTCTTTGGCATTTACCCTTTCTTATGGTTCAGATATCACATCTGTACCTGGTTACTGGAAAAACCATAACTTTGACACTACAGATCTCTGTAGCAAAGTGAGTCTCTGCTTTTTAATACACTGTGCAGGTTTTTCATAGCCTTTCTTCCTTCCAAGGAGCAAGTGTGTTTTCATGTTGTGGCTGCAGTCAAGGTCCATAGTGATTTTGGAGCCCAAGAAAATAAAATCTGCCACTGTTTCCACTTTTCCCTCATCTATATGCCATGAAGTGGTGGGACTGGATGCCATGAATGTTGAGTGTCTTTTAGTGAACAGTTTTTTGAATGTTGAATTTAAGCTAGTTTTGCCATCTCCTCTCCTCATCGAGAGGCTCTTTAGTTCTTTGCATTGTGCTATTAGAGTGGTGTCATATTCATATTTCTGGATGTTGATACTTCTCCCAGCAATCTTGAATCCAGCTTGGGATTTATTCAGACCAGCATATTGAATGATGTATCCTACATATAAATTAAATAACCAGAGTGACAATGTATACCTTATCATTCTCCTTTCCCAATTTTAAATCTTTCAGTTGTTCCGTGTCTGATTCTAAATTCTGCATTTTGGCTTACATACAGACTTGTTAGGAGAATGGTAAGGTGATCTGGTACTCCGATTTCCTTAAGAATTTTCCACAGTTTGTTGTGGTCCACACAGTGAAAGGCATTAGCATAATCAGTGAAGCAGATGGAAACGTTTTTCTGGGAATCCCTTGTTTTCTCTATGGTCCAATAGATGTTGGCAATTTGATCTCTGGTTCCTCAAACCAGTTTGTATATCTAGAAGGTCTCAGTTCATGTACTTTTGAAACTTAGCTTGAAAGATATTGAGCATTACCTTGCTAGCAAGTGAGATGAGCACAATGGCATAATAGGTTGACATTCTTTGGAATTCCCTTTCTTTTGCTTTGGAATGAAAACTGACCTTTTCCAGCACTGTGGCCACTGCTGAGTTTTACAAATTTGGTGACATATTGAATGCAGCACATTTACAGCCTCATTCTTTAGGAATTTTACACAGCTCATTTGGAATTTCATCACCTTACCTAGCTGCTTTTCCTGTAATGATGCTTCCTAAAGCCCACTTGACTTCATAAACCAGTATATTTGCCTTTATGTGAGTGACCACAGCATCATCCCTATCCCAGTCATTATGGCCTTTTTTGTAGAGTAATTCTGTGCATTCTTGCCACCTCTTCTTAATCTCATCTGCTTCTTTTAGGTCTTTGAATTTTCTGTCCTATATTGTGCCCATCTTTGCATGAAGTGTTCCTCTGGTATTTCCACTTTTCTTGAAGAGATCTATACTCTTTACAGTTCTATTTGTTCCTCTAATTCTTCCACTATTCACTTATGAAGAGTTTCTTATCTCTCCTTGCTATTCTCTGGAAGTCTGCATTCCATTGAGTATATTTTTTCCTTTCTCCTTTGCCTTTTACTTCTCTTATTTTCCCAGCTATTTTTAAGGCCTCCTCAGGCAACCACTTTGCCTTCTCACATTTTCTTTTTTAATTGAGTATGGTTTTGATGATCACCTCCCATATAATGTTACAAACCTCCATCCACAGTTCTTCAGGCTAACTGATTAATCCCTTGAATCTATTTTTCATCTCCACTATATAATAATAAGGGATTTGATTTTGGTCATAGTTGAATGTTCTAGTGGTTTTCCTTACTTTCTTCAATTTAAACGTGAATATTTCTTGCTTCTGCCTAAGCATTGCTTCCAGATCACCACCCACCACTCCCAGTGGGTGTAGAGCAAAAACACACAATTTGAGGACTGTTACCCCTGGGTTTGTGCTTGGCTTTTCACATGCTTAGTTGTGTGAGCTTGATCAAGTCTTTTAACCTCAGTTTTCTCATCTGGAAAATGGGCATCATGATGATAATTCCACCTCTAAATGCATGAGTGCTTATTGTTTCCTTTGTTGTGCAGAACCTTTTAACTTTAATTAGGTCCCATTTACTTTCCTTTTGCTTTTATTTCCAATATTCTGGGAGGTGGGTCATGGAGGATCCTACTGTTATTTATGTCAGAGAGTGTTTTGCCTATGTTCTCCTCTAGGAGTTTTATAGTTTCTGTTCTTACGTTTAGATCTTTAATCCATTTTGAGGTATTTTTTGTGTGTGGGGTTAGAAACTGTTCTAGTCTCATTCTGTTACAAGTGGTTGACCAGTTTGCCCTGCACCACTTGTTAAAGAGATTGTCTTTACTCCAGTATATTCTTGCCTCCTTTGTCAAAGATAAGGTGTCCATAGGTGTGTGGATTTATCTCTGGGTTTTCTATTTTGTTTCACTGATCTATATTTCTGTCTTTGTGCCAGTACCATACTGTCTTGATAAATGTTGCTGTGTAGTAGAGCCTGAAGTCAGGCAGGTTGATTCCTCCAGTTCCATTCTTCTTTCTCAAGATTGCTTTGGCTATTTGAGGTTTTTTTGTGTTTCCATACAAACTGTGAAGTTATTTGTTCTAGCTCTGTGAAAAATACTGTTGGTATCTTGATAGGGATTGCATTGAATCTATAGATTGTTTTGGGTAATATACTCATTTTCACTATATTGATATTTCTGATCCACGAACATGGTATATTTCTCCATCTATTAGTGTCCTCTTTGATTTCTTTCACCACTGTTTTATAGTTTTCTCAGTATAGGTCTTTTGTTTCTTTAGGTAGATATAGTCCTAAGTATTTTATTCTTTTCTTTGCAATGGAGAATGGAATTGTTTCCTTAATCTCTATTTTCTCATTATTAATGTATAGGAATTCAAAGGATTTCTGTGTGTTGATTTTATATCCTACAACTTTAATATATTCATTGATTAGCTCTAGTAATTTTCTGGTGGAGTGTTTTGGGTTTTCTATGTAGAGGATCATGCCATCTGCAAACAGTGAGAGTTTTACTTCTTCTTTTCCAATTTGGATTCCTTTTATTTTATTATTATTATTTATTTTTTTTGTTCTGATTACTGTGGCCAATGCTTCCAAAACTATGTTGAATAGTAGTGGTAGGAAAGAACACCCTTGTCTTATTTATGACTTTAGGGGAAATACTTTCAATTTTTCATTATTGAGGATAATGTTTGCTGTGGGATTGTCATATATAGCTTTTATTATGTTAGGTATGTTCCTTCTATTCGTACATTCTGGAGGGTTTTATCATAAATGGATCTTGAATTTTGTCAAAGGCTTTCTCTGCATCTATTGAGATAATCATATGGCTTTTATTTTTCAATTTGTTAATGTGGTGTATTATATTGACAGACTTGCAGATATTGAAGAATCCTTGCATCCCTGGGATAAAGGCCACTTGGTCATGATGTATGATATTTTTAATGTGTTGTCAGATTCTGATTGCTAGAACTTTGTTAAGGATTTTTGCATCTATATTCATCAGTGATGTTGGCTTGTAGTTTTCCTTTTGGGAGCATCTTTGTCAGGTGTTGGTATTAAGGGGATGGTGGCCTCATAAAATGAGTTTGGCAGTTTGTCTTCGTCTGCAATTTTCTGGAAGAGTTTGAGTAAGATATATATTAGCTCTTCCCTAAATTTTTGGTAGAATTCAGTTGTGAAGCCATGTAGTCCTGGGCTTTTGTTTGCTGGAAGATTTCTGATTACAGTTTCAATTCCATGCTTGTGATGTGTTTGTTGTTTTTTTTTGTTGTTTGTTTGTTTCTTCCTGGTTCAGTTTTGGAAAGTTGTACTTTTCTAAGAATTTGCCCACGTTGTCTATTTCATTGGCATATAACTGCTTATAGTAGTCTCTTATGATCCTTTGTATTTCTGTGTTGTCTGTTGTGATCTCTCCATTTTCATTTCTAATTTTATTGATTTGATTTTTCTCTCTTTGTTTCTTGATGAGTCTGGATAATGGTTTGTCAATTTCATTTATCCTCTCAAAGAGCCAGCTTTTNAGTAGTCTCTTATGATCCTTTGTATTTCTGTGTTGTCTGTTGTGATCTCTCCATTTTCATTTCTAATTTTATTGATTTGATTTTTCTCTCTTTGTTTCTTGATGAGTCTGGATAATGGTTTGTCAATTTCATTTATCCTCTCAAAGAGCCAGCTTTTGCCTTTGTTGATTTTTGCTATGGTCTCTTTTGTTTCTTTTGCATTTATTTCTGCCCTGTATTTTGAAGATTTCTCTCATTCTACTAACCCTGGGGTTCTTCATTTCTTCCTTTTCTAATTACTTTAGGTGTAGAGTTAGATTATTTATTTGACTTTTTCCTTGTTTCTTGAGGTATGCCTGTATTGCTGTGAATCGTCCCCTTAGCTCTGCTTTTACAGTTTCCCACAGGGTTTGGGTGGTTTTGTTTTCATTTTCATTCATTTCTATGCATATTTTGATTTATTTTTGATTTTTTTTTTGTGATTTGTTGGTTATTCAGCAGCATGTTGTTCAGCCTTCCTATGTTTGAATTTTCAATAGTTTTTTAACCTGTAATTGACACCTAATCTTACTGCATTGTGATCAGAAATGATGCTTGAAATTATTTCAATTTTTTGAATTTACCAAGGCTAAATTTATGACCCTGGCTGTGATCTATCTTGAAGAAGTTTCCATATGCACTTGAGAAAAAGGTGAAATTCATTGTTTTGGGGTGAAATGTCCTATAGATATCAATTAGATCTAGCAGGTCGATTCTATCATTTAAGTTTGTGTTTCCTTGTTAATTTTCTGTTTAGTTGATCTAGCCATAGGTGTGAGTGGGGTATTAAAGTCTTCCACTATTATTGTATTATTGTTAATTTCTGTTTTCTTACTTGTTAGCATTTGTCTTATGTATTTCCATGCTCCTATGTTGGGTGTATTTATATTTATAATAGTTATAACTTCTTCTTGAAATGATAGTTTGATCATTATGTAGTGTCCTAATTTGTCTCTTTTCACAGCCTTTGTTTTTTTTAATTAAAATGATTTCATTTATTATTATATTGTTCATTGAACAGAGAAAGCAAGTACAAATTAATATACTATTTTCATAAGTGACGTTTCTTCAGAATATTTTTCCAGAGGCATATAGAAATAGTATCAAAGCACCATTGCCTCTGGCTTGTATTTACCTATGACAACTTCAGAGTACAGTGATTCTTAATGAACACAAATAATAATACTCATGCAATGAAATAAATTAAAAGATAGCAGGCCCAAAGCAGTTGTCTGAAGTTTAAAAAATTTTTCTTTCTTTTTCTTTTTGTTTTTTATTTTACAATACTGTATTGGTTTTGCCAAACATTGACATGAATTCACCACGAGTGTACATGCATTCCCAAACATGAATCCCCTCCTACCTCCCACCCCATAACATCTCTCTGGGTCCTCCACATGCACCAGCCCCAAGCATCCTGCATCCTGCATCGGACATAGACTGGCGATTTGTTTCTTACATGATAGTATACATGTTTCAGTGCCATTCTCCCATCTCATCCCACCCTCACCCTCTCCCCCAGAGTCCAAAAGTTCACTCTACAGATCTGAGTCTCTTTTGTTGTCTCTCATACAGGGTCATCATCACCATCTTTCTAAATTCCATATATATGCATTACTATACTATATTGGTGTTTTTCTTTCTGGCCTACTTCACTCTGTATAATCGGCTCCAGTTCCATCCATCTCCTTAGAACTGATTCAAATGTATTCTTTTTAATGGCTGAGTAATAATACTCTATAGTGTATATGTACCACAGCTTTCTTATCCATTCATCTGCTGATGGACATCTAGGTTGCTTCCATGTCCTGGCTATTATAAACAGTGCTGCGATGAACATTGGGGTACATGTGTCTCTTTCAATTCTGGTTTCCTCGGTGTGTATGCCCAGCAGTGGGATTGCTGGGTCATAAGGCAGTTCTATTTGCAATTTTTTAAGGAATCTCCACACTGTTCTCCATAGTGGCTGTACTAGTTTGCATTCCCACCAACAATGTAAAAGGGTTCCCTTTTCTCCACACCCTCTCCAGCATTTATTGCTTGCAGACTTCTGGATCGCAGCCATTCTGACTGGTGTGAAGTGGTACCTCATTGTGGTTTTGATTTGCATTTCTCTGATAATGAGTGATGTTGAGCATCTTTTCATGTGTTTGTTAGCCATCCGTATGTCTTCTTTGGAGAAATGTCTATTTAGGTCTTTGGCCCATTTTTTGATTGGGTCATTTATTTTTCTGGAATTGAGCTGCATAAGTTGCTTGTATATTTTTGAGATTAGTTGTTTGTCAGTTGCTTCATTTGCTATTATTTTCTCCCATTCAGAAGGCTGTCTTTTCACTTTGCTTATATTTTCCTTTGTTGTGCAGAAGCTTTTAATTTTGATTAGATCCCATTTGTTTATTTTTGCTTTAATTTCCAGAATTCTGGGGGGTGGATCATAGAGGATCCTGCTGTGATTTATGTCGGAGAGTGTTTTGCCTATGTTCTCCTCGAGGAGTTTTATAGTTTCTGGTCTTACATTTAGATCTTTAATCCATTTTGAGTTTACTTTTGTGTGTGGTGTTAGAAAGTGATCTAGTTTCATTCTTTTACAAGTTGTTGACCAATTTTCCCAGCACCACTTGTTAAAGAGATTGTCTTTACTCCATTGTATATTTTTGCCTCCTTTATCAAAGATAAGGTGTCCATAGGTGTGTGGGTTTATCTCTGGGCTTTCTATTTTGTTCCATTGATCTATATTTCTGTCTTTGTGCCAGTACCATACTGTCTTGATGACTGTGGCTTTGTAGTAGAGCTTGAAGTCAGGCAAGTTGATTCCTCCAGCTCCATTCTTCTTTCTCAAGATTGCTTTGGCTATTCGAGGTTTTTTGTATTTCCATATAAATCTTGAAATTATTTGTTCTAGTTCTGTGAAAAATACCGCTGGTAGTTTGATAGGAATTGCATTGAATTTGTAGATTGCTTTGGGTAGTATATTCATTTTCACAATATTAATTCTTCCGATCCATGAACATGGAATATTTCTCCATCTATTAGTGTCCTCTTTGATTTCTTTCATCAGTGTTTTATAGTTTTCTATATATAGGTCTTTAGTTTCTTTAGGTAGATATATTCCTAGGTATTTTATTCTTTTCGTTGCAATGGTGAATGGAATTGTTTCCTTAATTTCTTTTTCTTCTTTCTCATTATTAGTGTAAAGGAATGCAAGGGATTTCTGTGTGTTGATTTTATATCCTGCAACTTGACTATATTCGTTGATTAGCTCTAGTAATTTTCTGGTGGAGTCTTTAGGGTTCTCTATGTAGAGGATCATGTCATCTGCAAACAGTGAGAGTTTTACTTCTTCTTTTCCAATGTGGATTCCTTTTATTTCTTTTTCTGCTCTGATTGCTGTGGCCAGAACTTCCAGAACTATGTTGAATAGTAGCGGTGAGAGTGGGCACCCTTGTCTTGTTCCTGACTTTAGGGGAAATGCTTTCAATTTTTCACCATTGAGGATAATGTTTGCTGTGGGTTTTTCATATATAGCTTTTATTATGTTGAGGTATGTTCCTTCTATTCCTGCTTTCTGGAGTGTTTTTATCATAAATGGATGTTGAATTTTGTCAAAGGCCTTCTCTGCATCTATTGAGATAATCATATGGCTTTTATTTTTCAATTTGTTAATGTGGTGAATCACATTGATTGATTTGCGGATATTGAAGAATCCTTGCATCCCTGGGATAAAGCCCACTTGATCATGGTGTATGATCTTTTTAATGTGCTGTTGGATTCTGATTGCTAGAATTTTGTTGAGGATTTTTGCATCTATGTTCATCAGTGATATTGGCCTGTAGTTTTCTTTTTTTGTAGCATCTTTGTCAGGTTTTGGTATTAGGGTGATGGTGGCCTCATAGAACGAGTTTGGAAGTTTACCTTCTTCTGCAATTTTCTGGAAGAGTTTGAGTAGGATAGGTGTTAGCTCTTCTCTAAATTTTTGGTAGAATTCAGCTGTGAATCCGTCTGGACCTGGGCTTTTGTTTGCTGGAAGATTTCTGATTACAGTTTCAATTTCCGTGCTTGTGATGGGTCTGTTAAGGTTTTCTATTTCTTCCTGGTTTAGTTTTGGAAAGTTGTATTTTTCTAAAAATTTGTCCATTTCTTCCACGTTGTCCATTTTATTGGCATATAATTGCTGATAGTAGTCTCTTATGATCCTTTGTATTTCTGAGTTGTCTGTTGTGATCTCTCCATTTTCATTTCTAATTTTATTGATTTGATTTTTCTCTCTTTGTTTCTTAATAAGTCTGGCTAATGGTTTGTCAATTTTATTTATCCTTTCAAAGAACCAGCTTTTAGTTTTGTTGATTTTTGCTATGGTCTCTTTTGTTTCTTTAGCATTTATTTCTGCCCTAATTTTTATGATTTCTTTCCTTCTACTTACTCTGGGGTTCTCCATTTCTTCCTTTTCTAGTTGCTTTAGGTGTAGAGTTAGGTTATTTATTTGACTTTTTTCTTGTTTCTTGAGGTGTGCCTGTATTGCTATGAACTTTCCTCTTAGCACTGCTTTGATAGTGTCCCACAGGTTTTGGGTTGTTGTGTTTTCATTTTCATTCATTTCTATGCATAATTTGATTTCTTTTTTGATTTGTTCTGTGATTTGTTGGTTATTCAGAAGTGTGTTGTTCAGCCTCCATATGTTGGAATTTTTAATAGTTTTTCTCCTGTAATTGAGATCTAATCTTAATGCATTATGGTCAGAAAAGATGCTTGGAATGATTTCGATTTTTTTGAATTTATCAAGGTTGGATTTATGGCCCAGGATGTGATCTATCCTGGAGAAGGTTCCGTGAGCACTTGAGAAGAAGGTGAAATTCATTGTTTTGGGGTGAAATGTCCTATAGACATCAATTAGGTCTAACTGGTCTATTGTATCATTTAAAGTTTGCGTTTCTTTGTTAATTTTCTGTTTAGTTGATCTGTCCATAGGTGTGAGTGGGGTATTGAAGTCTCCCACTATTATTGTGTTATTGTTGATTTCTGCTTTCATACTTGTTAGCATTTGTCTTACATATTGCGGTGCTCCTATGTTGGGTGCATATATATTTATAATTGTTATATCTTCTTCTTGGATTGATCCTTTGATCATTATGTAGTGGCCTTCTTTGTCTCTTTTCACAGCCTTTGTTTTAAAGTCTATTTTATCAGATATGAGTATTGCCACTCCTGCTTTCTTTTGGTCTCTATTTGCATGGAATATCTTTTTCCAGCCCTTTACTTTCAGTCTGTATGTGTCCCTTGTTTTGAGGTGGGTCTCTTGCAAACAGCATATAGAGGGGTCTTGTTTTTGTATCCATTCAACCAATCTTTGCCTTTTAGTTGGGGCATTCAACCCATTTACATTTAAGGTAATTATTGATAAGTATGATCCCGTTACCATTTACTTTATTGTTTTGGGTTCGGGTTTATACATCCGTTTTGTGTTTCCTGTCTAGAGAATATCTTTTAGCATTTGTTGGAGAGTTGGTTTGGTAGTGCTGAATTCTCTCAACTTTTGCTTGTCTGTAAAGCTTTTGATTTCTCCTTCGTATTTGAATGAGATCCTTGCTGGGTACAGTAATCTGGGCTGTAGATTATTTTCTTTCATCACTTTAAGTATGTCTTGCCATTCCCTCCTGGCCTGAAGAGTTTCTATTGAAAGGTCAGCTGTTATCCTTATGGGAATCCCCTTGTGAGTTATTTGTTGTTTTTCCCTTGCTGCTTTTAGTATTTGTTCTTTGTGTTTGGTCTTTGTTAATTTGATTAGTATGTGTCTTGGGGTGTTTCGCCTTGGGTTTATCCTATTTGGAACCCTCTGGGTTTCTTGGACTTGGGTGATTATTTCCTTCCCCATTTTAGGGAAGTTTTCAACTATTATTTCCTCAAAGATTTTCTCATGGTCTTTCTTTTTGTCCTCTTCTTCTGGGACTCCTATAATTCGAATGTTGGAGCGTTTCATATTGTCCTGTAGGTCTCTGAGATTGTCCTCATTTCTTTTAATTCTTTTTTCTTTTTTCCTTTCTGATTCATTTATTTCTACCATTCTATCTTCTATTTCACTGATCCTATCTTCTGCCTCTGTTATTCTACTATTTGTTGCTTCCAGAGTGTTTCTGATCTCGTTTATTGCATTATTCATTGTATATTGACTCTTTTTTATTTCTTCTAGGTCCTTATTAAACCTTTCTTGCATCTTCTCAATCCTTGTCTCCAGGCTACTTATCTGTGCTTCCATTTTGATTTCCAGATTTTGGATCATTCTCACTATCAATATTCGGAATTCTTTCTCAGGTAGATTCCCTATCTCTTCCTCTTTTGTTTGGTTTGATGGGCTCTTCTCCTGCTCCTTTACCTGCTGAGTATTCCTCTGTCTCTTCATCTTGGTTATATTGCTGCGTTTGGGGTGGCCTTTCTATATTCTGGGAATTTGTGGAGTTCTCTTTATTATGGAGCTTCCTCACTGTGGGTATAGTTGTATCAGTGGCTTGTCAAGATTTCCTGGTTAGGGAGGCTTGTGTTGGGGTTCTGGTGAGTGGAGCTGGGTTTCTTCTCTCTGGAGTGCACTGGAGAGACCAGTAATGGGCTATGAGATGTCAATGGTTTTGGAGTAGTTTTGAGCTGCCTGTTTATAGAAGCTCAGAGGTGTGTTCCTGTGTTGCTGGACAGTTTGCGTGGTATGTCTTGCTCTGAAGCTTGTTTGCCCTTGGGCAGGGCTTGGTTTTAGAGTAGGTATGGAGGCGTTTGATGAGTTCCTGTTGGTTAATGTTCCCTGGATTCAGGAGTTCTCTGATGTTCTCAGGCTTTGGGCTTAAGCCTCCTGCTTCTGGTTTTCAGTTTTATTTTTACAGTAGCCTCTAGACTTCTCCGTCTATACAGCGCTGATGAAAAAACATCTAGGTTAAAAATGAAAAGATTCTCCACATTGAGGGACACCCAGAGAGGTTCACCGAGTTACATAGAGAAGAGAAGAGGGCGGAGGTTGTTAGAGGAGACTGGAATGAGATGAGGTGGGATCGAAAGAGGAGAGAGCAAGCTAGCCAGTATCACTTCCTTATGTGCACTCCACCGTCTGGCCTGCTCATAGATGTTCACGGAGTTATACAGGAAAGAGGTGAGGGAGGAAGTAGATGGGGGTGGCCAGGAGGATCAAAAAGGGAAATGTAAAGGAGAGAGACAGATCCAGCCCGTAGTCAGTTCCCTAAGTGTTCTCCACCATCTGGAACACACAGAGATTCACAGAGTTGGGTAGAGAAGAGAAGGGGGAGGGAGGAGACAGAGGCCACCTGGTGAGTCCAAAGGAGATGGTGGTCAAGCCAGTAATCTCGCTCTCAAGTAAAACTGGATAGTGAAGTTTGGGTTTTTAAATGAACAAAATTGACAGCAAAAACTCAAAAGCAAGGATTAAAAATCTAGAGTAGATGTTGGATTTTCATAAATATAATATTATTGAAATGAGGAAGGAAAAAATATTTAAAAAAAAAAAAAAAAAAACAAACAAAAAAGAAACAAAGCCACAAGAATTATTTAAAAACCTGTCAGCAACCTCACATAGACTATATATGGTGTTTGCTTTAAAAAGTAGGTTTTTTTTTTTTTTTTTAAGAAAAATAGATTTAGAAGTAAAAATTAAAGGGGAAATAGAGGGCTTATCAATTTTAAAAATTTAGAAAAAAAAAGAAAAAAGGGGGAGAAAAAAAAGGGGGAAAGAAAAAACAGGGGGTGTAATGGTTGTAAAAATAGTAAAATTATATCCGGCCCTTTCTTTGGAGGTTTGGGCCTTGTGGGGTCACTTTCAAGGCGGTTCCCTCTGTTTAACTTCTCTTTGCTGGTCTCTTCCGTGTCAGATTTCCGTCCTGGCACGGGGCGGGGGGAGGGGGGAGTGGTCGGTGGTGGACCCCCTTTTTTTTTGGCTCACTGTTCAACCTCGCTGTGGGGAGGGAGGGATGCTGCACACAAATAACACTGTCGTGGGTACGAAATGTCTCAGCCCTGCTGGATCTGCCCCTGCTCGTGGCGCACAAACCACTCTGGCTCTACGTTGCTCCACCGGGAACCGTCTGAGGCCAGCCCTAGGCTGCATGCCCCTCCCCAGTCTAAGCCGCTTGGGTTCAGCGCTCAGGTATCCCCCAGAGGCGAAGATTGGGTTGGGACTGAGTTTCGTGCTCTTCCCAGGTCTAAGTGTCTCAGGTGTTTGTCAAACGCAGTCCCTGTGACTTGTCATGTTTCTTGCCTCTGCTGCTCAGTTTTCTGGGTGTACCACTGGTGCCCCTTGTGAGGCAGATGATGACTGACCAGCACCCCCAGAAGTTTTAGCAAAGAAGCCTGCTTGCCGTTTGGTAGGAAAAGTCTCTCTGGGGCTGCGATTGTCCCTTTCCTGCCCTTACGGCTCTGGCTGCCTGTCCCTGGCAGGGGATGATCTGTAGCCAGCTACTTCCATTCTGTCCTTTGTTCTGTGCGCGGTCCTGGAGGTGTCTTATGTTCGAGCTTTTCGCGTGGTTAGCTATCCCCCAGTCTGGTTTACTAGCCCAAGTTAGTTCGTTCTGGTTATGTGCCAGGTGTTCCCGCCCAATTCTTACAAAGCCCTGCAGCCTGCGCCTCCCGCACGTCCCTGCCCTGCCCCCAGTTGCTAGTGGTGGATGCAGGTGTCTGTGCTGCTTCTCCACTGGGGAAGTTACTGTTGGGCTTGTAATCTGTTGGTGTTAATTAATTATTTATTTATCCTTCCTGTTATGTTGCCTTCTATGCTTCCAAGGCTCACCACAGACTCGGCAGGGAGAGTGTTTCCTGGTGTTTGGAAATCTCTCTTCTTAAAGTTCCTTTCCCAGGAAGGGCTTCCTAAGCCGGGATGGAGCTCCCTCCCCACCTCCTTTGTCTCTTTTTTTGTCTTTTATATTTTTTCCCTACCTGTTTTTGAAGGCAATGATCTGCTTTTCTGGGTGCCTGATATCCTCTGCCAGCATTCAGAAGTTGTTTTGTGGAGTTTGCTCAGCGTTGAAATGTTCTTTTGAGGAATTTGTGAGGGAGAAAGTGGTCTCCCTGTCCTATTCCTCCGCCATCTCTAAAAACATCCACAGCCTTTGTTTTAAAGTCTATTTTATCCGATATGAGGATTGCTACTCCTGCTTTCTTTTGGTCTCTATTTGCATGGAGTATGTTTTTCCAGCCCTTCACTTTCAGTCTGAATGTGTCCCTTGTTTCGAGGTGGATCTCCTATAGACAATATATAAGCATCTTGCTTTTTATCCATTCAGCAAGTCTTTGTCTTTTCTTTGGGGTTTTCAACCCACTTATGTTTAAGGTAATTATTGTAAGTATGATCCTGTTGCCATTTACTTTACTGTTTTGGGTTTGAGTTTATACATCCTTTCTGTGTTTCCTGTCTAGAGAAGATCCTTCGCATTTGTTGGAGAGCTGGTCTGGTGATGCGGAATTCTCTCAGCTTTTGCTTGTCTGTAAAGCTTCTGATTTCTCCTTCATATTTGAATGTGATCCGTGCTGGGTACAATAATCTGGCTCTAGGTTTTTTTTCTTTCATCACTTTAAGTATGCCCTGCTATTCCCTCCTGTTCTGAAGATTTTCTATTCAAATATCAGCTGTTATATTTATGGAAATTCCCTTGTGTGCTATTTGTTGTTTTTCCCTTTCTGCTTTTAATATTTGTTCTTTGTGTTTGATCTTGTTAATTTGATTATTTAGTGTCTTGGGGTGTTTTTCCTAGGGTTTCTCCTTTTTGAGGCTCTCTGGGTTTCTTGGACTTGTGTGATTATTTCCTTCCCCAATTTAGGGAATTTTTCAACTATCATCTCATGTATTTTCTCTTGGTCTTTCTTTTTGTCTTCTTCATCTGGGACTCCTATGTTTCGAATGTTGGGGCGTTTAACATTGTCCCAGAAGTCTCTGAGATTGTCCTCATTTCTTTTAATTTGTTTTTCTTTTTTTCCTCTCTGTTTCATTTATTTCTACCATTCTATCTTCTACCTCACTTATCCTATTGTCTGCTTCCATTATTCTATTCTTAGTTCCCTCCAGAGTGTTTTTTTTTTTTTATCTTTTATTGCACTATTCATTATATATTTGCTCTTTTTTAATTTCTTCTAGGTCCTTGTTAAACCTTTCTTGTATCCTCTCAGTCCTTGTCTCCAGGCTATTTAACCTGTAATTTCTTTTTATTTTCAAGATTTTTAATCATTTTCACTTTCATTATTTGGAATTCTTTATCAGGTTGATTCCCTATCTCTTCCTCTTTTGTTTGGTTTGGTGGACATTTATCCTCTTCATTTACATGCTGGGTATTTCACTGCCTCTTCATCTTGTTTATATTGCTGTGTTTGGGGTCACCTTTCCATATTCTGGCAGTTTGTGGAGTTGCTTTATTGTGGAGTTTCCTCACTGTGGGTGGGTTTGGACAGGTGGCTTGACAAGTTTTCCTGGTTAGGGAAATGTGTCTGCGTTCTAGGGGATGGAGCCGGATTTCTTTTCTCTGAAGTGCAATGAAGTGTCCAGCAATGAGTTATGAGATGTCAGTGGGTTTGGAGTGACTTTTGGAAGCCTGTATATGGAAGTTCAGGGCTATGTCCTGTGTTGCTGGTGATTTTGCATGGTATGTCTTGCTCTGGAACTTGTTGGCCCTTGTGTGGTGTTTGGTTTCAGTGTAGGTATGGAGGCATTTGATGAACTCCTATCGATTAATGTTCCCTGGAATCAGGAGTTCTTTGGTGTTGTCAAGATTTGGAACTAAGCCTCCTGCTCCTGGTTTTCAGTATTATTCTTACAGTAGCCTCAAGACTTCTCCATCTATACAGTACCAATGATAAAACATCTAGGTTAAAGATGAAGTTTCTCCACAGTGAGGGACACCCAGAGAGGTTCACAGAGTTGCATGGAGAAGAGAAGAGGGAGGATGGAGATAGAAGTGACGAGGTGGAGAAGAGGAGGAATCAAAAGGGGAGAGAAAAAGCTAGCCAGTAAACACTTCACTATGTGCTCTCAACAGTCTGGATCACTCAGAGATGTTCAGAGTTATACAAAGAAGAGAAGAGGGAGGGAGACAGAGGTGGCCAGGGGGATAAAGGGGAGAATTAAAAAGAGAGAGGCAGATCCAGCCAATAATAAGTTTCCTAATTGTTCTCCACAGTCCGGAACACAAGAAGATATTCCCAGAGTTGGGTAGATAAGAGAAGGGGGAGGGAGGAGATAGAGACGACCTGTTGGAGAAAAATGAAATCCAAAAAGGGAGAGAGCAATCCGGCCAGTGATCTCACTCCCAAGTAAAAATGGCTACTGAAGATTGGGTTCTTAAAGGTACAAAATTGATAACAAATACCAAAAATCAAAGATTAAAAATCTAGAGTTTGTATTCTCAAAAACACAATATTAAAGGAAAAAAACAAAGTCACAAAAATTATATACATATGTGTATATATATATATGTGTGTGTGTACATATATATAGAAATAGGTTCTTTTATTTCAATGTAATAGTAGGTTATAAAAATGAAAATTAGAGGAGTAGTAAAGGAGTTAAAATTAAAAAAAAAAAAACTTGATTTAAAGAATGAAAATAGTAAAAAATATATCTAGGATTTTCTCTGGTGTTCTTGTGGACAGTGTGGGGTCAGTTCACTTTCAGATATTTCCTTCATCCACCCTATACTTGTATAAGATCTATAGGCTCCTTTTTATGTTCTGTTCAGTTCAGTTCAGTCGCTCAGTCTTGTCCGACTCTTTGTGACCAAATGAATTGCAGCACGCCAGGCATCCCTGTAAATCACCAACCCCCGGAGTTCACTCAACTTGCATCCATCGAGTCAGTGATGCCATTCAGTCATCTCATCCTCTGTCGTACCCTTCTCCTCCTGTCCCCAATCCCTCCCAGCATCAGAGTCTTTTCCAATGAGTCAACTCTTCGCATCAGGTGTCCAAATAACTGGAGTTTCAGCTTCAGCATCATTCCCCCCAAAGAAATCCCAGGTCTGATCTCCTTCAGAATGGACTGGTTGGATCTCCTTGCAGTCCAAGGGACCCTCAAGAGTCTTCTCCAACACCACAGTTCAAAAGCATCAATTCTTTGGCGCTCAGCCTTCTTCAAAGTCCAACTCTCACATCCATACATGATGACTGGAAAAACCATCGCCTTGACTAGACAGACCTTAGTTGGCAAAGTAATGTCTCTGCTTTTGAATATGTTATCTAGGTTGGTCATAACTTTTCTTCCAAAGAGTAAGCGTCTTTTAATTTCATGGCTGCAGTCACCATCTGCAGTGATTTTGGAGCCCCCCAAAATAAAAAGTCTGACACTGTTTCCCCTGTTTCCCCATCTATTTCCCATGAAGTGATGGGACCAGAAGCCAGTGTAGTCGGTGCTAATTGCAGGGTTTTAATCTATTGCTCCTGTCACTTTCAGGGCAGTTCCCTCTGTTGTAGCTTCTTCCTTTTTCTGGTCTCTTCAGTGTCTAATTTCTGCCCTGATCCAAGGGGTGGTTGTGGACAATTTTTTAGGCTCACTTGTTCAGTAGTCCTGTGGGGAGGGAGGAACACTGCAAACAAATATCACTGGCATGTGTGGGGAGTGCTCCCAGTATCTCAGGCACACTGGGTTTGTCCCAGCTCATGGCGCATGTGCTTTCCCAGTCTACACTGCTCAGGCTCTAGGTTGCTCTACCGGTAACTGTCTGAAGTGGACCCTGGGTTGCATGCACTTCCCAGGTCTGAGCCACTCAGGGGACCAGGTGTTTGGCAAGTGTGGTTGCTCCTGCTTATCACCTCTCCTGTCCCTGCCACTCGGTTTTCTGGATGTATAATTGGCACACTTTCTTAGGCTAATGTTGACCGTCCAGAATCTCAAGAAGTCTTGGTTAGCAATGAAGCCCACTTGCAGTTTGGTAGATGATGCCTCTCTGGGGCTGTAATTGCCCCCTTCCAGCCCTGGCTGCCCTCACTCCCTTGTCTCTGGCAGGGGATGGGCTGGTCCACAGCTGGCTACCTATGCTCAGTCCTTTGTTCTGTGAGCAGGCCTGGTGGTGTCTTAGTTTAGGAGTTTTCACCAGGTTAGTGATCTTAGGGCCTGGTTTGCTGTCTCAAGTTAGTTCCTCAGATTGCCCTTGGCGCATTCAGGCCAGGTCCTTATTCTAAGCAACGCAGCCCACACCTCCCTGCCCAGCCCCCTCTTGCTAGGAACGGATGCAGGTGTCTCTGCTGCTTCCCCGCTGGGAGTTGCCATTGAGCATGTAATTCTTGGGGTTAAACTTTTTATTTATTTTTCCTCCCACTTATGTTGTCCTCTGAGGTTTCAAGGCTTACCACAGACTCGCCAGTGAGAGTGTTTCCTGGTGTTTGGAAATCTTTCTTTTTTCAGACTCCCTTCCCAGGACAGATATCCATCCCTACCTTTTTTGCCTCTCTTTTTATCCTTTAAATTTTTTCCTACCTCCTTTTGAAGACAATGGGCTGCTTTTCTGGGTGCCTGATGTCCTCTCCCCGCATTCAGAAGTTGTTTTGTGGCATTTACTCAGCGTTCAAATGTTCTTTAGATGAATTTGTTAAGGGAGAAAGTGGTCTCCCTGTCCTATTCCTCCGTCACCTTAGGACTTCCCCTGAAATTACTCATAATTCCCATGAGATCAATAGGGCCTTGAAGACAATATTGCCTTGCTAGTGGGGAATAGTAAACCTGGTCTAAAGGCTGGTTACATCTCAGCTTAAAAAGCTTTACAGCAAGCCTTCAAAAAATGCAATTGTTTCCAAGAAATTAGCATTGTTTACAAACAGTGAAAGGAATAATTTATAAAAATTAAAAAATATCCATCATCCAAAGGTAAAGTGACCATATCCACAATCCAATTTAAAATTTTCATATAATTTGTGAAAATATTTGTCTTAGTTTCATCTCAATTTTGCAAGTTAATTTTCCTCTGATTAAGATAAAAAAATACATTTAAAAAGAAAAAAAATCCAGATGTGTAAAGAAGAAAGAAAATATGCATAATGAGGGAAAATCAATTAGTAAAAGCACAAGTAAAATATATATTACGTAATTAGCAGGGAAGGACATTAAAATGCTTACTACATCAATAATGCTTATATTCATGAAGCTGAAGAATATTGAGTATATTAAATAGAGATATGTAATATAGAAATGCAAGGACTGTGGGAAAAATGATTGTGCATCAGTGAGCTTTGAAGTGACTTTAAGCATGCTAAAATATATTTAAATGGAATCCCACAGGAAGTGAAAGACAGGAGAATAGAGCAAAGAACTTCATAATTACTGGCTGAAAAATTTCCAGGAATGATGAAAGCTTTAACACAGAAGCTCAATTAATTCAATGATAAAAAAATATGACAACTATACAAAGGCACATCATAAATCATGGCTTAAGAAAATCAACCAAAGAAATGTAACCAGAAGGAAAAACAGACACAGTAGAACAAAAAATGATGACAGCAGATTAGGCAAATGAAACAATGTTAGTCAGAGGACACTTGCACCACATCTTAAATACTGAGAGAAACATAATTGACACAGAATTATACACCCAAGAAAAATACATATCAAAAACAAGATAAAATACTTTCTCAGACATACAACAACAGCAAGTCTGCATCACCACCAACAGACCAATGTAATAAATGTTTTGTAAAGGCCTCAAGTGAGTTGGAATTTAAAATGAAATGAAAATCTGGATCTACAGGGGGAATGAACATTACTCAAAATGATAAACAGGTAATACGTAAATATAGGGACTTCCTTGGTGGTCCTGTGGTTAAGGATCTGCTTTGCATTGCAAAGCATTTGCAAATGGAAAAGTTTTGTTCCTTTACCAGAGAACTATGATCCCACTTGCCACTGAGCAACTAAGCCTGCATGTCTCAAATAGAGTTTACATGCTGCAAGTACTAAGCGTGCCCTCCTCAAATAGAGAGTCCCTACCACAAGGAAGATCCTGCATGCCACACTAAGACCCACTACAGACAAAGAAATGATAAATAAATACATAATTTAATAATTATCATATTTAATAATAATAGACTGGCAAGTTAAAGATGCATACCATGGATCTTAAAACTACTTAAAAAACAGTTACAGCTAATAAAGTGACAAAGGATATAAAAGGGAATCAGAAAGACTACTCAGTCATAGAGAAGTCAGAGATAAAAAGAGACATGGAAAGAAAGAACATGGGACAAACTGAAGATAAAGAGCAAGATGATCGAATTAAACACAACTAGAGTTAACTCCTCAGATGTGAACCCAGACTGAAGATATAACCCAGGACCCAGACGACAGCAGGTCCCCATACACTGCACTGTGCAGCTGAAGCACAGCCTGCCAGGCCCCAGAGCCCCATGTGCCTGGGCACAGAACAGCACCAAAAGTTTATATGGAACAGTAAATTAGAAGACTTCAATCATACAAAGTACATCCTCTGTTTATAAAGAAATGGCATTAGAAATCAATGTTCACTGTACAGAAGAAGAATAAGGTGCTAGCATAGTGTGTACCTTCCCTCTTTTACAACCCTAATTCTTTTTAGGAGGGAGCAGATAAATTACAGGACTTATATCTCTTCAATACTAGACATAGTTGACATACACAGATAATACTGGTCATTCATGTTTAATTTTCATGGTTCAGTCTCCTCTCTCTTCTCCTCTCTTGCTCATCCTGGGCAACAGGGACTGTTCCTCTAAACCACAGCTCAATAACTACACATAAAGCTGGATGATATTTGCCGAGTCTTTCATATAAACCAGTGAAAACTTGTATCCTCCTATTTCACACTCTTGGCTCTTTTCAGCCATCCACGGCACTTGTCCTACCTGCTGGGACTCTGGTCCTCTGTCACTTGCAACCATGTTCCCATATACTGGGCTTTAATTACACCCAGTGAAATTCCTATTCAGAGTGGCCATAATACACCCAAAAAGGGAAATAACAGGCAGCTCCTTATTCTCCTCTCTTGTTACTTCACTAAATTTTTCACTGAAAATCTGTGTAGCAAGTTTGTTACATACAAACATTCAAGTTGAAAACTTTCAAACATATAAAAGTGCATTTGTATGTGCAATCACATCAGTTAATTCACAGATCTGACACACTTTGTCATAGGCACATCCAAGACAAGTTGGCGTGCATTTGTGTACTTTACTGTACAGAACTGTATGGAGTACAATAGTGTAAGGCTTTATTTCAAGCCTACACTGTCTGAAAGGAAGCATAAATGCAGTGGTAATGTAGATGGTACTACTATTCTATTTTTAAAGATGTTCTTAGTTGCTCAGCTGTGTCTGAATTTTCAACATATGGACTTCAGTCCACCAGGCTCCTGTTGCCATGGGGATTCTCCAGACAAGAATAGTGGAGTGGGTTGCCATGCCCTATCCAGGTACTGCAAGATTAAAAATATTTTCTTTATTGTGTTTGTTTTTTATGTATTATTTGTGTGAAAAGTATCATAAAGCTATTAAACTGCAGTAACATATAGCCACTTGTCTTAGTTGGCTGTCTAAGTAACTTTCCTGGATTTATGAAGATATTGGGATTTTTGAACACCCTTTTGAAATGTAACTTGTTCACACTCAGGGGACTTACTGTTCTGCTAAGACCTGTGGATCCAAAAGTGAGTGCATACCCTCCAGGTCCAAGGAAGTCACATTCTTGGTTGGAATTTTAGAGGAAACGGGAGACCTCCATAATTCTAGGCATATCAGTCCTTCAAAAGACCTTGATCAGGAGAAACTAATATTAAAGTAGAAATAGTCATAGTGTTTCTACCCACTTCTAGAAAGTGTTGCTAAGTTCTCAATACTGGATCATGTAATGCTGGTAGACTAGATGGAGAAGTGAGGTGAAGAAAAATAAGGAAGGTGAGACAGGTATGTCAGAATGTGAGGTAACAAAGACAAGGTATTTAAAAGCTGAAGAATAGAGAGAGATTTGAGACCTGAGTTGGAAAAGCAGTTTTCAAAACAAATTAGGTCATGTGGTATGTGTAATCCTCACTTCAGTTGTTAAGAGATCTCTACTGACCAGTCTGCCTTTATTTTCTGGAGCACAGTTCAGATCCATCTAGCTGTTTCTCATTGCTGTTCCTTCTTCTTGGCTCCCACACTGTGCGCAGCTGTTCAGCCTATTCCATTATTTTTGTTGTTGTTGTTCTTTAAGGAGGACGCTGCTGGCTACCTACAAAGTGATGTATTCTTTGATTCTCTTTCAAAACTGAAAATAGTTTGTTATATAGCCATAAGCCCAGTAGCTACAGGACTGCACTTCCTACTCATCTGTGCTCTTAGTCATGACAGGTGACTTAGAGATGCAAGCAGATCTGTAAGAGGGATTTCTTGGAAGACTGCTTTTAAGGAGCTGATTTAGCTGAGAGATGGGACTCTTCCCTTCCCTACCCACTGCCTAACTGTTGTCTGGATTTTAGTTGTGATGGCTGGAACTCCTACAGTTACAGTGGACAATCATGTAACCTTGGAGATGGATAGCATCCATGCTCTGGCTTGTCCACCTCCAGCTTTGTTTCAGTGGGAGAGAAAAATCAAGTTTATCTTGCTAAAATTATGGTTGTTTTAGTTTTATGCAATGTGCATCCAAACTTAATCCTGATACTACTATGTGTTTAATATGATATAGCCTTATTATTTTGTTGGGTTTAGTGAATATATTTACTATATATTGGTGAACCTCATGCGAAGAGTTGACTCATTGGAAAAGACTCTGATGCTGNAAATCTTCTTTCAATTCTTGTTTTCTCTATATTTGTACAGCCTGAGCTGTGTCCTCTCTTATAACCTCATCCATATCCATATCTACAGGCCAAAACAGACCGAGAACTGTGTGGGGAGAACCAAAGAATGAATTACAAAGACATGAATGAAGGCTGGTGGTCCTTATTACTCATCGTGAATGTTCTTCAGTAGGATCACATTCCCCTGCCCTTCTGTGTGCCCACCACCCCCAGGTTAGCCATGACCATAGAAGATACTTCGGCCCATGGAATTTGAGTAGAGGTGATATGTCACTTCCAAATGGAAGTATTAATTTCTGCCCCACTAGCTGGAATGCACATGTAATGACAGGAGCTGGAGCAGCCATGTTAGACCAGAGGTAAGTAGCACAGGCAGAAGATGTGACAAGAAAGAAGTGGGCCCTCATCTCTGTGGAGAGGCCTGCACTAACATTATATGACAGAAAATTGAAAGTGTGTTGTATTTAAGACAATATTACTAAGGTTTTGATTACAGTCTTTGAACTTGTAACCTAACACTCATAATAAAATAACTGAACTTTCTGTTAGCCTTGTATTGACATTAGGGTCTGAATGAGACAATATCTATGGACATATACTTACAAGTGAGTCAAGTGATAGCCCTGCCCTTTGGAAGCTGTGCTCTAGTATGGGATTCAGAAACTGAAGCAAGAACAAAGCAACATGGCAGGAAAGCTTCAAGATCCTGTAGGAACCTTTGGGAGGGGAACCTCAATCAGTCTTTATCTCAGGAGGTTGCTTGAAGCAGGGGCAATCTTCTATCAGTCTCTTCATAAATAGGCCATGGTGCCAAGTTTCATGTAAAAGTTATTTATTTCAAATTCCTTCCAGAGTGTTTTCCCATTTGATCCAGTGCTTAAGATATGCGTTTGAGACCTGGTTTGGGAAGACTGCAAATGCCCCAGGGCAACTAAGCCAGTGGCCCACATCTACTGAGCCTGAGTGCCCTAGAGCCTGTGATGTACATCAAGAGAAGCACATGATTGAAAAGCCAGTGCACTGCAATTACAGAGGAGCCCCTGCTCGTTGAAAATAGAGAAGTCCTGAGCAGAAATGAAGACCTGCTGCTGCTGCTAAGTCACTTCAATCGTGTCTGCCTCTGTGCGACCCCATAGATGGTAGCCCACCAGCCTCCCCCGTCCCAAGGATTCTCCAGGCAAGAACAGTGGAGTGGGTGCCATTTCCTCTTCCAATGAATGAAAGTGAAAATTGAATGTGAAGTTGTTCAGTCCTGTCTTTGGCCCTCAGTGACCTTATGGACTGCAGCCTTCCAGGCTCCTCCGTTTATTGGATTCTCCAGGCAAGATTACTGGAGTGGGTGCCATTGCCTTCTTCATAATGAAGACCTAGTGGGGCCAAAATTTAAAAAAAAAAAAAAGATTCTCCCAGAGAAACCAGTGAGGTCTCAGTGGAAGCAGGACATGAAAAAGGATGAAACCAGTCTGGGTCTCATATCATGCGAGTCATGGAGAGGAACGCTACAGCCTGTTTTCACAGGGAACTTGGGATATAAGTTGTGCCTCAAATGTGCCCCAACCCAAGGCTAGGGAGCTGGGGTTTCACTCTCCCACTAGTGCCTCCCTCTCATCCTTCGACTAACACCCAGCTGGTGTCTCCAAGCCCTTGTATTAGATCCTCCAACGACAAATCAAAATCAACGACACCAAAGCTCAGGAAAATGCAACCTCAGATAATGTCTAGATTTCCACACCCATCCTGCCTTCTCCAACATCATATCTGAAACCCTGTGAGTCTAAAGAACTCCATGTGTCTCTATGTGTAAGCATTAAAAAAAAAAAAAATCAGGTTTTAATTTATATAGGAGTGTAGTTGATTTACAACACTGTATTAATATTAGTTGTGTGGGAAATTAATTTCCTTATACATACACATGTACCCATTGTTTCTTAGATTCTTTTCCCATACAGGATATTACAGACTATTGAGCAAAATTCTTGTGCTGTACGGTAGGTCTTTGTTGATTATCTATTAAATAAAGTAGTATACATATATTAATCTCAAACTCTCAATTTATCCCTGTCCCACATTTCCACTTTGGTAACTATAATTACTGTTTTGATGGAGGGAAGTGTCTAGGCACTTTTTGGATCAGGGTCTGTGCTTGTGAGAGTGCAGTGGCCAGGGAAAGCAAGTCTGAGACTCATTTCAGATGATGCTAAATGTTGAAAAGGACCCAGCAATGCAAAAATTTGGAAGAAAAACATTGTAAATGTGGGAAGTAGCCTGTGCTAAGGACCAAGGTAACCAAGCAAATGGATACACTTCCACTGCCATCCTTCCTTCCATGCTTGGAACTTGGCCTACGGGTCAACCACCGTGACCTCATCCCATGCTTCACTTGTGAGTTAGCAGCAATGAGACATGTCAACCTCCCCAAGAAGGGAGAACCTGGGGTTTTCACGAGACTGAATATGCTCTGGACTTAGGGATGTGTCCTCAAACTGGTTATCACCAGGAGCATCAGGTGCCAGGGGAACCACCAATGCCTCTGACACTCTCCATGTACTTGTTCTCAGGGGTAGAAACATCAAGGAACTGATAGAGTAAAGAAACAAGTAATGACTCTTGTTTCATCTTGCCCCGTGTGATTCCCACGGCCTTTTGACCATACTGCTCTCTGACCAAAAACTCTTTCCTCTATTCCTTCTTCAAACTGTGAAGCCTGGTGGCTGGAACTCAACTCACAGTCAGTTGGGACCTGGAGATATCCAGCCTTGTCCTGAGTTTCTGTCCTTTTTCTCCGATCAGATTCATAAAGCAAAGTACCTACAAAATACAAGGGTGATTGTAATTCTCTCAAGGCCTTTGAATCTCAAAGGTCTATTTGGTGCAAAAAAAACAGAACACATCCCATGAATCCAGGCTAGTCTCGGACCCTGAACTTGCTCAGCCAGTGGTTCTATGAGGAAACATAAGGCACATATCTAAGTTGCCAGAAGGCTGAGAAGATAATGCTTCTTGCTGTGAATGCAGGTTCATGTTACCCAGTCAGCCAAGGGTCTGTCTTGTGTGAAAGAGGAGCGGGAGCTCTGGGGATCTGAGTTGGGAGTGAGTCAGTCACCACCTGCATGACTGCCTCCTAGGGTCATTACAGCTGGGGCTTTCCCACTCTGTCTGGAACCCAGAAGAAACAGCCCTGCGTATTGCTTTCCTGCGGCTACATGGAGGCAGGTCTGCTGATAAAATCAGACCCAGACTTGAGGGGCAATGGGAAAGAAATTTCCACTCTGGTGCTTGCAGACATCTAAGAGCTACCTAGTGGCAGGTGCAATTGAGCTTTCTCTCATCTTTAACTTCCTGGAAGTCTCCTAGCCTGGGAACCAGAGTTATTGGGTCCCAAGTCTTCACTAACTTACCTGCACCCTTAAGGTGAGTCATACACCCCAGGGTTCAGTTTCCCATCTCATGGATGAGGGTGACTGGACTTGCTCTAGAACACTTGTTCCAGACTGAGGCTCAATGCCAGTCAGTAGACAAGTGCCTGTTGCTGAGGATTCTGATGCTGACTCGGTGGGGGGGGAGGGGTTGGGAGATGTAACTGTCTGGTGATGTTCATGGGTTCTGGTCTCAGGACTGGGAGCGATAGACCACTTGACACACAGCTGCTGTAACACCGAGGACCTTCGAGGCCTTGCCCACTGAAACTTACTATCATTTGGGTTTTGTGGGATGAGATCAGGTAGGTATAAGTCAGAAGTTACCAATGGGGAAGATTGTAGATTCCTTAGCAGAAACCCGGATTAATGTTTGATACAGGATACAGGATGCTTGGGGCTGGTGCACGGGGATGATCCAGAGAGATGATATGGGGTGGGAGGTGGGAGGGGGGTTCAGGATTGAGAACTCATGTACACCCGTGGCTGATTCAAGTCAATGTATGGCAAAACCAGTGCAGTATTGTAAAGAAAAATAAAGTAAAAATAGAAATTAAAAAAAATAATAAAAATAAAAACAAACAAACAAACAAAAATTATCTCTCCTAAAAAAACTCTGGGAACCAGACATGCCAGAACTCTTAGCCAAATTTTGTATATTTTAAATACTATTTAAGGTAGGTCGTCTTTTGGATGACCTGCCATTTGCTCTCTTGTTTGGGATGATACCTGTCAAAGGGCCTCTGGTGGAGGCTGTCCCTCTCCCTGTGACTCATTAGCAGTCAGCACAGCTCTCTCCCCTCCACATCTGCCACAGGAATTTCAGCAGGAAGGAAGTGACCTCTAAGTTTAATCAGAAGACTCAAGAAGTTCTGGAACTCAGGTAGGCACTATTCTTTTCCCAGTGCTTCTTCCTTCCCTCCTGGGTCCTGTGCAAGCTGCCCACCTCCTCGTTACTGAGTTCTGAATTCCTATTCTCTTCACTTGTAGATATCTAGGCAGTCCTACTTGTGGCTCCATCCCTATCCAGTCCCAATCCCTCACCTGCAGATGGTACTAAAGAAGGGAAAACCAAGATGGTCTTCCCAGTTCATTCTTTCTAAAACAGTCTATATTCCTTCTGCTTCCAGACCCTATCCTGAATCATCAACGTCTCCAGCTAGATGACTCAGCTTAACAGAGGAATGGAGATGCAGATGGGGAAAGGGCGTGGTAAGGGTGTCAGGTGTGTGGGACAGTTTTCAGATGACAAGAGATGAGTTGGAGTAAGGAGTATGTAGTCTTCCAACCACTCATTTATTGGGAACCTGCCTGAATCTATTATCTTGTGATCCTCAGGGTATTACTAAGAAAGAAATTTCAAAATGGACTTTCTATAAACATTACTGCAAAACAATTACAAACATGACAAATATAAGAAAGAAGAGTGTTATGAACCCTATATTTCAGCATTTGGCATCAATAACAACAAAACTAACCTCTTAGTCCCACAGGTTGTCATAGACTGGAGACTATGCAACATCAAGGTGGTGGCCAATTGAGTTCCCAGTGAAGACATTCTTGACTTGCATCTGTCTTTCTCTTCTTGCTATGTTCTCACATGTGGTGGTTGAAGAAAAGGAAGAAAAAGGAGAATAAGAGAAAAAGAGGGAAAGGCTAATCCCATCATGAGTGACCACCATCAAAACCACGTGCCAACCTGGGTACCTCCCAAAGGCCCTACTTCCTAATACCATCACATTGGGAATCAAGGGTGGACACAATTCAATCCACAGCAGCTATGCATAGCACAGCAGCTATCTATTTTTTAATCAAGACAGACCATCATGTCATTCTCTTTTTAGTCCTTGTTCATTTTTCCTGAAGTATTTTAGGTACAAGATATAATATTTCACCAAATGTACATGAGTATTTTGGGTAGAATGATATGAAAAAAATGCTCTTTGGTTCCCCCCAAAATGAATATTTTATATCCAGTCCATATGCAAATTTCCCTGATTCTCAAAGAGCAGATGTCTTTTCATAGTTTATTGAAAGAGTGTAGTCCTATGTTGCACTTGGTTGTTCTCCGTTAGGACTAAATAAGTCTTCCTCTTCCAATTTTAATGCCATTTATTTATTCAGAAAAGGAGAGGAAGCAGGGTGGTTTGTCTTACAGAATGTCTCACTATTGGTTTTAGAGCAGGAGTCCGCAATACCAGGACAGTGGGTCAGGACCAGTAGCAGTCCTTGGTCTATCAGGAACCAGACTCCACAGCAGGAAGTGATCTGCAGGCCACTGAGTGAGGTTTTATCTGTATTATAGCTGCTCTCCATCACTCTCTCATCACCCCCAGAAGGCACAGTCTAGCTTGTTTTCCTGGAACTGTTTGTAGTTATATAACCTATCCTTAATAGAAACAAAAATAGCATAAGCATTGATGGTTATTTTCCTTTCTCAGTGCTCAGAATAGTGAGTTGGTTCCCTAGCAGTCTGTCACAGTGACAAATTAGATGTTGCCTATAAACATTTGGACACATTTGGCCATCTTAAAATTAGATATTACAAAACTAAGATCATGGGATCCAGCCCCATCCTTCATGGCAAATAGAAGGAGAAAATGTGGAAGCAGTCACAGGTTTCTTCATCTTAGCCTCTAAAACGACTGTGGATGGTGCCTGCAGCCATAAAATCAGAAGACATTTGCTTCTTGGCAGGAAAGCTATGACAAACATAAACAGTGTGCTGAGAAGCAGAAACATCATTCTGCACAAAAAACTGGTAGGTGTTTGGCCTTTTCATTTGGATTCCTGAACTTTCTCCCCAGTCCCTATTGGTCTTTGAAATCCCTCAGCTTTCTGGTCCTTCAGGATTCCCAAGATCATTTGTGCATTTCTTTACCCAGTCCTGAAATCAGCCATCTCTTTAAGATCATCTGATGGGAAATGTAGTTAGAAACTACAAGCTAGACCTCAGAATAGTCACTGTATCAAGTTGTCACTGCTTCTAGGCTTTACAGTGGTCGGAGGAGGAAGTACACATTTTCTTTAAAAAATAAAATAAAAAGTATATAATTAGTTGGTACAAACTTATGCTTTCAGTTCAAGATTTAAGATAGCAGGGTTTGAACTAAATTTCTATATATTATGTGTGAACCTCTTTTTCTAGCCACTGAAAGGCTGAGTTCAGAACATTAGTTTTAATTATTGTCTTGCTTTTACCTGTTAACATACATACGATTCTGTCACAATACCAGAAACAATATGAGGAGCAATAAGTTGTTGAATTATTGCTTGCCTCAGCTGCAATGGCAGTGCAGATGCATGGCGGCTGCCATGTCAGTGCCGAAGCATGGTGGAGAGGAACTTCCTGACATCGAAATCAGGGGCGGCAGCTGAGAGGAGCTACCCTACTTCCAAGGTAAGGAGCAAAGGCTGCACTTTGCTGGAGCAGCCATGAAGAGATACCCCACGTCCAAGGTAAGAGAAACCCAAGTAAGATGGTAGGCACTTAAAGAGGGCATCAGAGGGCAGACAGACTGAAATCACAATCACAGACAACTAGCCAATCTGTCACACAGATCACAGCCTTGTCTAACTCAAGACACTAAGCCATGCCATGTGGGGTCACCCAAAATGGACAGGTCATGGTGGAGAGGTCTGACAGAATGTGGTCCATGGAGAAGGGAATGACAAACCACTTCAGTATTCTTGCCTTGAGAACCCCATGAACAGTATGATAAGGCAAAAGATAAGACACTGAAAGATGAACTCCCCAGATCAGGAGGTGCCCAATATTTACTGCAGATCAGCAGAGAAATAACTCCAGAATGAATGAAGGGATGGAGCCAAAGCATAGACAACACGCAGTTGAGGGTGGGACTGGTGATAGAAGGAAGATTTGATGTTCTAGAGAGCATTATTGCATAGGAACCTGGATTGTTAAGGCCATGATTCAAGGCAAATCGGAAGTGGTCAAACAGGAGATGAGAAGATTGAACATAGACATTCTAGGAATCAGTGAACTAAGGTGGACTGGAATGGGTGAATTTAACTCAGATGACCATTATATCTACAACTGTGGGCATGAATCCCTTAGAAGAAATGGAGTAGACATCATAGTCAACAAAAGAGTCTGAAATGCAGTACTTGGATGAAATCTCAAAAATGAAAGTATGATCTTTGTTTTTTTCAAGGCAAACCATTCAATATCACAGTAATCCAAGTCTATACCCTGAAAGGAATGCTTAAAAAGCTGAAGTTGAACAGTTCTATGAAGACTTACAAGACCTTCTAGAACTAACACCCCCAAAAGATGTCATTTTCATTATAGAGGACTGGAATGCCAAAGTAGGAGTCAAGAAACACCAAGAGTAACACACAAATTTGGCCTTGGAGTACAGAATGAAGCAGGGCAAAGGCTAATAGAGTTCTGTCAAGAGAACACACTGGTCAGAGCAAACACCCTCTTCCAACAACACAAGAGAAGACTCTACACATAGACATCACCAGAGGGTCGACACCAAAATCAGATTGATTATATTGTTTGCAGCCAAAAATGGAAAAGCTCTACACAGTCAGCAAAAACAAGACTGGGAGTTGATGGTGGCTCAGATCATGAACACCTTATTGCTAAATTTAGACTGAAATATAAGAAAGTGGAGAAAAGCACTAGACCATTCAGGTATGACCTAAATCAAATCCCTTATGACTATACAGTGGAAGTGAGAAATAGATTTAAGGGACTAGATCTAATAGACAGAGTGCCTGATGAACTATGTGTGTAAGTTCATGACATTGTACAGGAGACAGAAATCAAGATCATCCTCAGAAAAAGAAATGCAAAAAAGCAAAATAGTTGTCTGAGGAGGCCTTACACAGAGCTGTGAAAAAAGAGAAGCAAAAAGCAAAGGAGAAAAGCAAAGATTTACCCATTTGAATGCAGAGTTCCAAAGAATAACAAAGAGAGATAGGAAAGCCTTCCTCAGCGATCAAAGCAAAGAAATAGAGGAAAACAATAGAATGGGAAAGACTAGAGATTTCTTCAAGAAAATTAGAAATACCAAGGGAATATAGCTGTGGAATATAGTGCCAGGTCTCTTTCCTTTTTTTCTTTTGGTATTCTTTGGTTTTGTTTTTGATGGGCAATATTTTTGTTTTTCCTTAGAAGATATTCCACTCTGCATGTACAGTCATAAGTCTGAATTTTAAAGCCACTTAAGTAATGTGTTGTTATAGGTAGCTAGTCAACAAGTTGATTCGATTAGATTAATTGGTCTTTGTTCTCAATTTGTTCAGTTCAGTTCAGTCCTTTAGTTGTGTCCTTCTCTTTGCAACGCCATAGACTGCACCATGCCAGGCTTCCCTATCCATCACCAACTCCCGGAGCTTGCTCAAGCTCATGTCCGTTGACTTGGTGATGCAATCCACCCATCTCATCCTCTGTCTTCCGCTTCTCTTCATGACTTCAATCTTTCCTAATATCAGGTTCTTTTCTAATGAGTCAGCATGTTTACTATGCATTAAGTCTCTTTAAAAATCAACCAACATGAATTAGATTCTCCTCTGTCCCCACTGCACTCCCAACTCTAGGTCAGAGACAAAAATCTGCAGAGACTGAAGGCTGATTCCAGCATATCGCTGTGGAGATTTCATTCCCACTGTTTTTTCCGGGAAAAATATTAGTTTCTAACATTAAAATCAGTGGATTGTACATAAATATCCAAACTTCTGATTCTCTTGAAAACATGACCAACTGGCCCACTTTCCAGCAAGGTTGAAGTGGAGGAAGAGCTGCACCCAATGGTAAGGCCTGTGCTGCCCAGATTCCAACACGGCCACCTAGTCCTAGTATCATATCTCCTGCCTCCTGGGGCCATGAATTTGTGAGAACTAGACTTTTAGCTCTCTTGAGATAAAGACTATTTTTGCCTTGATCAACTTTGACTTTGAAGCCTTTAACCCAGAACCCAGCACACAGTTCTTCCTTGTACAGTTGTTGGATGATATAAAATATCTTGTGGATACATACGACATTTCTCCCAATACTGAAATCATGAAATTGAAGTACTGCTCTGCCCTAAATCTTTCATGCAGCCTGGTATCATAGGTGCCCCTGATGTCTGCCATTAGACCCACTACCTAAAGCCAATTGTATGTCCCTGGGCTGTGCCTGAAGTCTTCACTTTGCCATTTGACAACTTATCCTCCTAGCAATCTCCTCTCCAACAAAGACAGCAATACGTATCTCATGAAGTGGCTAGGAAGATGAAATGTAATGACGAGTGTTGAGCATCACCCTTGTATCAATTTTCATGATTTACTTATCAGTTCTTTCTCCAAACAGGAAAGGTTCTCCGTTTTCATAGATGTCCATGCAGATCAGTTTGATTTTCCAGCCAAGCTTCAAAGAAGAGATTACAGTTCAATTCTCTGTATTCTGAAAAGCTTTAAAGGCCACTTGCCAAGGACAGTGATGAAGGTAAAGATTTTATCAAGACCTTTGTGTTTTTTTTCAGATCTTTTAGTGGCCTAAGGGGGAAAACTAGGGTAGGTCAGGGCATATATAACTAGGGGTTCCAGGTCATCACTACATGCTACAAACCCAAAGTTCCCTGATTACTTGGAGCCAGGAAAGAAACATGAAGTGGCTTGTGCTCCTCGGGCTGGTGACCTTCTCTGAGTGCATAGTCAAGTAAGTATGAGGACTGTAAGCCACATCATATTCCTTTCTCGGATTTTTCTTTTCATATGATTATTCTTCCACCCATCAGGTTTAGAAGGTAATGAAATATTTCCCTAAGAGTCTTAAAGTTCAAATCTTCATTATGGATAAGTAACTTGCTAGAGGAACTGTGGATCCCAAGGTCTTGGTGTAGATTTGGGTTGCACAAATCTTGGGGTCCAGTCAGTTGCACAGTCTATGCAGATGTCCATGTGGTACTGTAGAATAGCACTTTTCTACATTTTTTTCAACATGTCCTCTTTTCCTGGTCTATGTCTGCATCTCTTTATCACTGTCATTTATCTCTCCATCTCTTTGGAAGTCACTGGGAGTGTGTTTCTCTTTCTGTTGTTTTCTTTTAATTTTTCGTTTGACTTGTCCTTCCTTCTCAAGCCTCTGAATTTCCCTTACTTGTTCCCTATATCTTGGATTCTTCTTTCAACTCTCTCTTCTCTTTCAACTTGGAGAAAGATGCACTGTTTTACACTGTTTTATATTGGACAAGCAGTGTGACCACAGCCAACTCAGAAACCTCTTGCATTTCAAATTGCTCCCTTGTAAAAGAGGATAAGAATCCTCCTTCTACTTCCTTCCTTGAGGTTCTATGAGAAGGAATGAGTGGGATGGCAACAGCAATGCTAATGGCTGTAATTGTTGAGACTTCCTATTTATCAGGTACCTTATAGGCATCACTTCACTTATCCCCAAGATATTCTATTTGGAGGGTTTGTATTGTGACATTCCACCATCTTACCGAAGGGGAGATTGAGACAACACATTGTCATATATCTTACCCAAGATTGCAGAACAGAACCTGTATTGAAGTCTATGTCTTTGCCATGGTATATGCATAAATTTCTGATAATAATGTGCCTCATAAAAATGATTAGAAAATACACAAGGCCATTGCAATGACAGTTATACCTTAACACTGACAGCTAATTGTAGCATCTTCTTTGTTTTCTTTGTCAAATGCTCGGTGAAAGAATACCTCTAAGAAGAGTGAAGACCATGAGAAATACCATCAGTAGAAAAAACATGCTGAACAGTTTCCTGAAGGAGCATGCTTACAGACTGCCCCAGATTTCTTTTCGTGGCTCAAATCTAACCACTCACCCACTGAGGAACATCAGGGACGTGAGTATTTTGGGAGGATGGTGCTCCACAGCGCCCCCTGGTGTTCTAGCCTAGCACTGGGGTTCATCTGGAGGTGCCAGGTGGGATGTTGGGGTTGGGGATTCGGCAGGAGGCAGAGACACTGGAAAACAGGGACCCCACCCAGAGGAGAAGCACTCTCATCCTCAACTGTTGGTCTTTGTGACTGGGCCCGGCAATTACCAGGTGGCAGGTAAACATCCATTCCTGTATCAAAGATGTGTCATTAGTTTGAGGGTGATTGTTCCTTCTGAAGTAAGTGAGCCACTCAGTTATAGATGAAGAGTGAACCATCACTCATCAAAAGATAGAATCATGTGCAAAGGAATTGTGAATCCCCAGGTAGAGGAATTCAGTTTCCACAGATGTAAGAACGACAGCAGTAAAAAAGTTACTGAACCTGTATTCTGAGTATGGCCATAAGAATCAATTTGGTTTCTGTTTTTAGATTAGAAAAAGGTCTTATTTTGTGTTCAAGATGTCTTCAAAAATGCCCATGCCAGCCTGAGAGATAGGCAAAGAGTAAATACATGTCAAATGAAAGGGTCAACAGTGTGCTGTTGATTGGGTGTGGTCTGAGTTTAGAGGGAATGGGTGGGGTTGATCAAGAAGGACCTCTTAGAGAAACAGATGCTAAGTCTGGGTTTTGAAGAAACTACAGAGCTTCTCAAATGAAGGCACCAGGACTTCCCTGGGTGTCCAGTGGTCCTGGAGGCCCAGCAGTTATGCCTCTGGGCCTCCCATGCAGGAGGTAGCACTTCAACGCCTGGTGATAGAATCAATATCCTGCATACAATGTAGCACAGGAGAAATATATCAAATGCATATACGTCTGTGACCAAAGTCTGTGAGCTGCATGGTGGTTAGAAAGTGCTCTCAAAAGATATGTGACACCCAAAGGGAGGCAGCAGTGTGGGAATAGAGGGTAGCCTGTTCTGCACTAACCCACTCCCTCCTTCTCCCTGTAGATGCTCTACGTGGGTAGCATCACCATTGGAACACCCCCTCAGGAATTCCAGGTTCTCTTTGACACAGGCTCAACTGTTTTGTGGGTGCCCTCCCTCTTTTGCCCTAGTCCAGCCTGTTGTGAGTACAGACACCCCCCACCCGGACCATCCTTCACCTGCCCTGCCACCCTGTTTCCACCCTGGCACCTGATGACACTCATCTCTTGTGTCTGCAGCTACACGTGTTAGGTTCAGACATCATCAGTCTTCCACCTTCCAGCTTACCAATAGGACCTTCAGCGTCACCTACGGATCTCGGAGAATTAAAGGAATTGTTGTTCGTGACACAGTTCGGGTAACAGTGTAACAAATGCCGAGTCAGGACTGGCTATGGAGTGACCACTGATTGCAAAACAGATGCAGGACCATCTGGAAGGACCCTTCCTAGCCTAAATCCCATAGATATTGGCCATCTTATCCACAGGGTCATGTCTCTGGGGAGACAGGGCCCATGGTGACACATGAGCAAACAAGTTAGCTAACCCAGAGAGTGGCTTGAGGTGTGGACCTGTAGCTCCTCTGCCCATGAGCATTTCAAGGTTCATTTGGCTGGGAGCGAGAAGAAGGGATAAAAGCACCCACTTTTATATTCACAGACTATTCCAGGCACTTTCAGGTAATAACTGGTTTAATCCTGCAATGACCCCACACAGCAGTTACTCTGATTAGCTCATGAGACATATGAGGAAACTGAGGTCCAAACAGCAAGGGCCGTGCTGAGGGCACACATGTGGTAAGTGCTGGAGTTAGGCTGGCTTTTCAGGACTGAAGTTGCTGTGGGGTGTCCGGAGACAGGATAAAACTAATCTGTGAACCCTGGGGGCAGTCAAGGGCTTCAGGTATCCAGAGTGGGAAACTGGGAGCCTGAGAAATCAAGGGGCCTGATAAATGATTTCTCACTCTAAAGGACCCTTGAGAGTCTAATAAATCTACGGCCTGCCTCCCCTAAAATACTTGAGTTGTCCTCCTCTCCCTCTCTCTCATTCGCACTTACAGAAATATACACATATCCCTAAAAGTGAATTCCCAAGGTAGTAATTTCATAGAACCCTGCAAGCAAGATTGTGTTTTTGGCTTCTGTCTTCCTGGACAGATGCAGAATCCACAGTACCTTTCAGAGAATGCAGTCCATTCTTGTCATTAGGTCAGTGATGTCAAAGGGTAGGCTATCTTGCTCTCGATTGTTTTGTCCATAAAGCGGCACCAGTGGGACCTGGCCTGACTCTTGGTCGTGCCACCTGTACAGAAACCACGAGGCCAATTTGACTCACTCAGGTGGTGTTTTTCAGAGGAACAGAGGTTTTAAAAATCACAGCGTCTCTCAAATGGAACCCAAATTTCCTTTCCAGCTTGATCTAACCATCTGTGGGCCACCAAGGACAGAGCCCAACCTCAATTCTTCTCTGAGGATCTAATGGCAATGCACCCCTACCCATTCCTAGCCCCACTTCACATATCTGTAAGTGGCAACACTCTTCTCTCCCACAGATTGGTGACCTCTTAAGCACTGATCAGCTGTTTGGTCTAAGCCTGATGGAATATGGATTTGAGGGCATACCTTTTGATGGCATCTTGGGCTTAAACTACCCCAACATATCCCTCACTGGAGCCATCCCCATCATTGACAACCTGAAAAATCAAGGTGCCATTTCTGAGCCTGTTTTTGCCTTCTACTTGAGCAAGTAAGTCTGAGATGGACAATCCCTTTCTTCAAATTAGCTATAAGATGCTTTCGGTTGCACGAAAATTATAGAAAACTTGATAAAGTATCCTGAGAGATAATTTAATACAGATAACTATGGCCCCAGGCCCAACTGGCTTCACCCCTGGCTTTTATAAATAAAATTTTATTGGAACACAACTCTACTCCTGGGCTCAAGACAAATAACATGGTCTAGGGGAGTGAGTGAGTAGGAAGGCTAATGGAAGGCAACAGGAAACAAGTTGAAGGAAAAGGCAATATGATTTGCTTATGAATTTGATAAGGAAGGAAGGAGAAGGATGATGGCTATCTTTCCTTCCTCATTAGCATTCCACTGGGAGCCCAGGACCAGCTACACAATTTGTAGGAGCCAGTGAGAAACGAAAATGTGGGACACAAAAGTGTGACACCCTTTGTTCAAGAAATATTAGGCATTTCAACACAGGGAGAGCAGAGGTGGGGTCCCTTCTCAGTGCAGGGCCCTTTAAACAGTAGACGTTACAGGCCATTGGAGCCAACTCTGGATGAGCTGAACCCACACCCTTAGAACTCTCAGGCCTTAATTTTCCTGAAAAATGACAAGGTGGACAAGGGGAAAGCCAAACACTTCAGCACCCTGTCCTCTGAGGGTGTCTGAGCACTCAGGTCGCTGGGGGTCAAGGGCGTCTTCAGAAGACATAGTGGGTGGAGCCCAGCCAAGTGCTTCAGCGTCTAACCTCCTCTGTGCCATTCATGAGACAGTAACAGACCTCCCTCTGGATCTCAATCACTCTAAGATGCTATTTCTGCATCTGTACATGGGGATCTTATTAGGGCCTTGATGAGTGGACAAGCACAGCTCTCAGACAGTGGTGTTGTTACTGTCTCCCAAGGATCCCCCCCGCTACTTTTCTCTACAGATACAAGGAGGAGGGCAGTATGGTGATGTTTGGTGGGGTGGACCAACGTTACTATGAGGGAGAGCTCAACTGGGTACCATTGATCCAAGTGGGCAGCTGGACTGTACACATGGACCGGTAAGCCTCTCCCTCTGAGGATCAGTCCAAGTGATGATCCCACTAATTTTCATGGACACAGGCAGACACACACAAATGCATTCTTAGACGCACAGTCACACACACATATACACCATCCACAACAACACAGACACACAGACACATGGAAACACACAAGCAGACACATATAAACATACACAGAAACAAATAAAAACATGCATAGCTAGTCAGAGACACACAAGCACGCACAGAGACACATATAAACACACGCACAAACAAACACACAAGCACATAGATACACAAACAACCCATGGGTTCATAATCCCCAGGCCTTCTGAGCACGGCTCTGGCAAGCATCCTAAAAGTGTCTAGAGAGGTCTGTACCGCTGGGAGAGTGCTGCACCCACTGCCCTTAGAGGTGGGGAGCATGGTTAGAGGACTCAACAGTGTGGTGAACAGAGGATCAGGGAGAATTTCTCCAGCCTGATATGATAAGCCACTTATGATAAGATGACCAACTGTCCAGGGCTACATAGGACATAGGAAGTTCTCAGTACAGATAAATGTCATTTTAAAACAGGGACAGTCCTGAGAAAATGGGGAAAACTGGTCTTCTTTGGGAGCAGCTACCTAGTGGTGGAAAGAGGTTGGCTGCAGTCTTATGACTTGAAAGCAACTAATAAAAATGACACCCCACGTTCTTGGGCACACAGTGGGACAGGGGCTATAACAGAGAATCAGGAACATGGGATCCAGGAGTGACCTGAAGACAATAGGCATAATTGACAGGATTCTGTGTGATACCCTCAGACAAAAGCTGACCTATCCTTTGCAGTTTGTGTGGGCTAGTCATGTATTTCCTGGCCAGCGTCTCAGGGTCTGAGCTGGTTGTAGGAGCAGTGCTGGGAGACACCCTCTACCAGAGGAGCCCCTCTCTCCCCCTACTATGAGAATCTGCTGCCCCTGTGAATCTCCATCTTCAATCTGTGTCACCCGTTATTTGTTCCCCACCAGATACAGCTCTCTGGAGGTTTCTTATTGTTTCCTCAGTCTTCATTCTCTCATTGAACAGACAAGCATTGGGCATCCACTGTGTGCCAGGCACTTTAGGGAGGCAAGGAGAATAAAACTCGCCTCACATCTAAGAAGGCAGGTGTACATGAAGTGACTCGCCCATATAGTAAATAGTGAGTTTGGTACATGCTAGACATGAGGAGGAAAAGGCAATTGCAACCCACTCCAGTACTCTTGCCTGGAAAATCCCAGGGACAGTGGAGCCTGGTGGGCTGCCCTCTGTGAGGCTGCACAGAGTCGGGCATGACTGAAGTGAGTTAGCTGCAGCAGCAGCAGCAGACATGGGGAAGCGTCTACAGAGAGTAACCAAGACAGGAGACTGATAAACACTGGGGGAAAGACTTCCCAAAAACAATGCAATTAAGGTAAAATCTGGAAGATGAGAAGAAATTTGCTAGTCAAAGTGGAGTGGAGTCTTCTAGGAAGAAATATGAGCTTGTGTCAAGGTACAAAAGATCCTGGTGTATTCAAGTACTTCATTCGAGGATGTCAGGAAAAGTGCTATGTTGAAAGCAAAGGAAATGAGGGCAAGAGATGAAGCACTGTTTAGGAGACCGTCAGCAAGGGGCAACTCTGGGAGACTCAGAGTGACCTTGATGCCCGCTTTCTTCCATTGTCTCTCAGCATCTCCATGAGAAGAGAAGTTATTGCTTGCACTGGTGGCTGCCACGCCAATTTTGACACCGGGACATCAGTGATTCAAGGCCCAAGTACACTGGTCAATAACATACAGAAGCTCATTGGCGCCATGCCACGGGGTTCCAAGGTGAAGGATCATGCCCCAGGGTCACTCCCAGTTTCCACACACAAGAAGGATCTCCAGGGCCAACCTCTCCCTCTCTCTCTCTCTCTCTAACAGTACTACGTTTCATGTTCTGCTGTCAATACTCTGCCCTCTATTATTTTCACCATCAACGGCATCAACTACCCAGTGCCAGCTCGAGCCTATATCCACAAGGTGAGGGGACAATACTGAGGGTTTGTTCTCAAACTGGAGCTTGTAGGAACCCTTGGGCTGCTGCTGGGAGGAAGGCGCCCTCTGGAGGCCATGTCACACTATTGCAGATGCTGCTGAGCCCTGTGGCTGGGCCAGTGCCTCCCACAAATCCAATCACTTGAGAGTAAAGGGCCATGTGGGATACTGATCTTCCAGAAATAAATATGGAGAGGCCAGACCATGCTGGCATGTTGGGAGTCAGGGAGAGGGGAACACTAAGGTCCACAGTCCAATAAGAGCTTCAGTTCAATCTGAACTCTTAGGTGCAAGAACATGAAATTCAGCTCTAGCAGTCCCTGAAATAGGCCATGTTACAAGGAGAATGGCTGGGGACAGTCCCAGTGTGATGTCCCAGAATAAGTTAACAGTCTTCCTTCCCTTCTCACAGTTTTCCTCGTTTGGATGATAAATTACATGGTCAGCCTAGTTCTCGGCTGTATCTTCCCCTTGCTCTGTCCAGGTGCCTCCTTTGTGAGCTGGGGTACCAGACCCCTCTGTGTGATGTTGGATACTAAGGTGAATAAAGGGTGCACAGTGACTACTCAGGCCTGGCACCAGGTGGAGGCTTCATATCAGCTCCCTGTGAGAGTTCAGAGCAGGCTGATGGGCTCAAAGAAGGCTTTGAGGAAGAGAGTGAATTTCAGGAATTCTAAAACCACAAACTTATTGAGCCATATGTAGGGTTGCTTGGTGCTGGGCAAAACTGCACTGGATTCCATGCAAATGGCATCTTAAGGTGGTCTGCACTGGGGCACTGGAGACTTACTAGGGGTGATGAGGGCTAAGGACTGACCAGTGGGGATGGGGAACCAGAGTACTTTACCCACCCAAGCCTGGAGTGGCCAAAGAGGGTGAGTGTGGGCCGAAAGCGGCTTCTCAGAGTTCCTGAGTTATGTCTTTAAGAAAGTGTTGGGGGCACTGCTGTATTTAAGATGGATAACCAACAATGAGTTGCTGTTTAGCACAAGGAACTCTGCTCAGTTCTATAACAGCCTGGATGGGAAGGGTGTCTTTGGGACCAGGATACCCGGATACATATGATTGAGTCCCTTTACTGTCCACCTGAAACTCAGAATATTGTTAATCAGCTATACTCCAATACAAAAAAAAAAAAAAGCTTTTTAATAAAGTATGGATTATGCGGACGCAGGAGGAGAATGAGCATTCTCTGCAGAGAAAACAAAGAGCAGGAGCCAGAAGAAAAGAAACAGGGAGTGAGGAGAGCTATGTACACACTTGTTCTTTTCTAAATAATCATATTGAAGTGTGGCTACTCTTCAGTGTTGCGTTAAGTTCTCCTGCACAGCAATGTGACTCAGCTATACACATAGAAATATATATTTTCTTATTCTTTTTCATGTGGCTTATCACTGAATATTGAATATAGTTCCTTATGCTCTACAGGAGGACTTTGTTGTTTTTCATTCCTCTGTTTCCCCATCTCCCAGTCCTCCACTCACCACACCCTTCCTCATGACATGTCTTCAGCCTCTTTGGTTTTGGATGAACTCTCATATCACCTGCTGCTGAGAAAACCCCTTGATACTTACCAAAAGAGGGAAATAAAACAAAGAATTGTGCTGGGTCTGGATACTGGGGAGAGTCACCAGTAAAGGCTCATGCTGACTGGTATGTGTCTCTGACTCCCCCAGGATTCTAGAGGCCACTGCTGCACAACCTTTGAAGCAATCAAAGTGAATTCATCTACAGAGACCTGGATCCTGGGTGATGTCTTCCTGAGGGTGTATTTCTCGGTCTTTGATCGAGGAAATGACAGGATTGGCCTGGCACGGGCAATGTAAAGGCTTGGAGTGGTTCAGTTATCAGTAAGGCCACTCCTAACACACACTCACTCACACTTTGGGCACTGCTGCCCAGGATGTAGTAAACTGTATTTGGTGGTCTTCACACCCTATTCTCAGTAAAGAGTAAAGAGTTTCACTCTTAATGGTGTGGATATAAATGGTTGCCTCTGTTTGTGTCTGGGAGTGAAGGATCTAGAACCAAGTCTGAATGAAAATGGAGAGAACAAAAACAACAAAGTCCTACTCCATCTGGTTTCAAGGAAAGGGGAGACTCATTGAAATGATTCTGGGAATACAGGACAGAAGAATCAGAGCAAATACAAAGATCTCAGTGACTGAACCTAAGAAATCAGAAGTCACCAATTCTTTCTCACCTTCACTCTTTCCCTTTCCTCTTTTTTGATGGTCTTAGCCTGGCAACTTTCTTCCTTAAGGCTTTTACACCTAGTGAGGGAGTCCAAGCTACCTGCCCTAGGGTTTTAAATCCCAAAGGCATCACCTAGTAAAGAAAGAAGACTGCAGATATTGGAGTTCAAGGGTGTAGTAAGAATGACCCACCTCAGGTCACATGTACAGCCCCAGATCAGCCATCCTGGCAGGGACATGGGGTCTTATGACTGGCTTCGCATGGTCTCTGGCCCTGACCCAGCTGCACACATGATTGTCAATTAGGTCCAGAACTACATGACTGAAGCTGGGGAGAGGCAGCCCCAAGGATAGCGACTGGCAGATACTCTCGGCCATGGAAGAGTTTGTGATGACCCACCAACTCCACCACCTCCTCATTCAGAGGAATTATAAGGGATAATGAAATAGACTCTCTTCATCCCATCTGAGATATCTTATCACTGGGCTTCTCCTCCAGGGAATTTTGTGTCAGGTACTTAATGCAGAGCTGGTTCCCTCTTGTTCCCACACCCCAGTCACCAGCTCTTTGCCACATATGCCTCCTCTATCTTTCCAGTTCCACTTGGTAAGTATTTGCCCCAGTGGATCCCTGAGTCATCCCCCTCCTCCAGGGCCCAGAATGGCCCTTCCTTGGCCTCCATTGCTGCTGGGGAGCATGCAATGCATGTATCAGGAGACCCAGGGTATGCCTAGAATTCAGCTTTTCTGAGCTTCCTCCAGGGGTGGAGCTACAAACTATTTGCTTGGAGCTGCCATGGTTAGGCACTTTTGCAGTGGAAGCATCTGTTCTTCCTATTTGGAGGGACTCAGTAGATGCCTCAGCTAAGACAGCAGGGGTCACAGGTTGATTTCCTTTCAGATTTACTGGTTTGATCTCCTTGTTGTATAAGGGACTCTCAAGAATCTCCTCAAGCATCACAGTTCAAAAGATCAATTTTTTACCATTCACCCTTTCTTATGGTCCAGATCGCACATCTGTACATGATTACTGGAAAAATCATAGCTGTGACACTGCAGACCTCTGTAGCAAAGTGAGTCTCTGGTTTTTAATACATTGTCTAGGTTTTTCAAAGCCTTTCTTCCTTCCAAGGTGCAAGTGTCTTTTAATTTTGTGGCTGCAGTCAAAGGCCATAGTGGTTTTGGAGCCCAAGAAAATAAAATCTGCCACTGTTTCCACTTTTCCCTCATCTATATGCCATGAAGTGGTGAGACAGGATGCCATGAATGTTGAGTATATTTTTGTGAATAGCTTTTTAAATGTTGAGTTTTAAGTCAGTTTTTGCATCTCCTCTCCTCTTCAAGAGGCTCTTTAGTTCTTTTTTGCTTTCTGCTATTAGGGCAGTGTCATCTTCATATCTGTGAATGTTGATATTTCTCCCAGCAATCTTATTTCCAGCTTGGGATTTTTGCAGTCCAGCATATCGAATGATGTGTCCTATATAGAAGTTAAATAACCAGAGTAAGAATATAAACATCGTCATGCTTCTTTCCAGGCTGTAAATCTTTCAGCTGTTCCGTGTCTGATTCTAAATGCCACATTTTGAGCTACATACAGGCTTTTCAGGAGACAGGTAAGGTGATCTAGTACTCTCATTTCCTTAAGAATTTTCCACAGTTTGTTGTGGTCCACATAGTGAAAGACTTTAGCATAGTCAGTGAAGAAGACGGAAATATTTTCTGGGATTCCCTTTCTTTCTCTATGATACAGTGGATGTTGGCAATTTGATCTCTGGTTCCTCTAACCAGTTTGTACATTTTAAAGTTTTCAGTTCATGCTGTGTTGAAGCTTAGCTTGAAGGATTTTGAACATTACCTTGCTAGCAAATGAGATGATCACAATCACATGATAGGTTGAACATTCTTTGGAATTGCCTTTTTTTTTTTTTTTTTTTGATTGGAATGAAAAGTGACCTTTTCCAGCACTGTGGCCACTGCTGTGTTTTCCAAATTTGCTGAAATACTGAATGCAGCACTTTTACAGATTCTTTCTTTAGGATTTTTAATAGCATCACCTCTCTTAACATTGTTTGTAGTGATGCTTCCTATGGCCCACTTGACTTCATACTCCAGTATATCTGGCTTTACATGAGTAACCCAAGCATCATCCCTATCCCAGTCATTATGACCATTCTTGTACAGTTCTTCTGTGCATTCTTCCTACCTCTTCTTAATCTCATCTGCTTCTGTTAGGTCTTTGACTTTTCTATCTTTTATTGTGCCCATCCTTGCGTGAAGTGCTCTTCTGGTAGCTCCAATTTTCTTGAAGCCATCTATACTCTTTACCGTTCTATTATTTTCCTCTAATTCTTGCAGTGTTCACTTATGAAGACTTTCTTATATCCCCTTGCTATTTTCTGGAAGTCTGCACTCCATTGAGCATATTTTTCCCTTTCTCCTTTGCCTTTCACTTCTCTTATTTTCTCAGCTGTTTTTAAGGCCTGCTCAGGCAACCCTTTTCCTTCTCACATTTGTTTTTCTTAGGGATGGTTTTGGTGAGCATCTCCAGTACAGTGTTACAAACCTCCACCCATAGTTCTTCAGGCTACCAGACCTAATCCCTCAAATCTATTTTTCATCTTCACTAATTAAATTGATAAGGGATTTGATTTAGGTCATAGCTGAATGTTCTACTGGTTTTCCTTACTTCAATTTAAGCCTGAATACTGCTTGCTTCTGCCTAAGCATTTTTGCCACATAACCACCCACCACTACCAGTGGGTGTGGAGCAAAAACACACAATTTGAGGACTATTACTCTGAGTTTGTGCTCAGCTTTTCATATGCTTAGCTGTGTGACATTGCTCAAGTTCCTTAACCTCAGTTTTCTCATCTGGAAATTGGGCACCATGATGATAGTTTCACCTTCTAGATTGCATGTGTGCCTGCTAAGAACAAGTGGCCCTGAGAGGGCTTTCTGTGTTCCTGATTCTGGAACAAATATTAATTATTCTGCCACCTGGGAGAAGGAAATTTTCTATTTAGAAGTTATGGCTGCCATCCCCAAGGCTAACTATTGATTCAAGACAAATGACATCTATCTCTGAACCATGACACAGAACTCTGACTGAGCTGATGCTTTTGTTTTCTGGGCTCCCACAAGAGCTAATGATTACTGGCTCAGATTACTCCCTTCCTCAGTCTTACCAGTCAGCCTTTCCTTGTCAATTACTTCTCCCCTGAAATCACACTGCAAGGAGCATTGTAACGTTTTCGGTCTGTTTTCCATTTCCCACATCACCAGCATAGCAACAAGTAGCTGTGATGACTTCTTGTCATAGCAACAGCTATGGTAACCGTTACAGTCCAATCTCAGCCTGATAAATGAAACTGTCCCCTTTTGGCCCCTCATGTTTAAATTACCTACCGTTACTTTAGAAATCTTCCTATGCTTACTGTTTAAGGACAAAATATGTGTGGAGCTGATCTAGTTTTCTTTCCCAAGGATGATTCCAACCATCCAATGAGGTAACCAGACATTTAGCCATCTAACTACCCACAGGAACTGAGAAAAGCAAACCACCCATCCTACGTGTCTAGCTTGCCCCAAAACAACATTGAAGTTATCTGCTGAAATAATGAGATACATTGCCATGTACACGCCAGAAGGGACACTTTTTCTGGATAAGGTTTCCACCCAGTGCAGAATGCCTACCACAAGCCTCGCCCTCCAGCAGCTGGTCACCTAGTTTTGCAGACTCAACCCAACCCCGATCCCTTTAAAATCCCTCAGTGTAATCTAGAGAACAAACTCAGTCAAAGCTTTCTCTGCTGCAGAGAACAGTTGTTGTATTTTTTTAGAAAATAACGTTTGGTAACACATTCAAAATCTTGTGGTCCTTGCATTGGATTCAAGGACCTGCAACAGAGGATGGGAAACCTCCCCTTCCACCTAAATTTTTTCTCCACTCCAACCAGGACCAGAGCCTTCACTAGACACTGTGTCCTCATTGGTATTGTTCAGTTACTAAGTCATGTCTGACTCTTTGTGATTACATGTTTGGCAATAAAGAAGGCTTCCTTGCCTTTCACTATTTTGTGTAGTTTCCTCAAACTCATGTCCTTTGAGTCAGTGATGCCATCTCACAATCTTATCCTTTTATTCCCTCTCCTTCTGCTCACAATCTTTCCGAGCATCAGGGTCTCTTCCAATGAGCTGGGACTTCACATCATATGGCCTAAGTGTTGGAGCTTCAACTTCAGCCTCAGTCCTTCCATTGAATATTCCTCTACCACTTCCAAAACAAAACTCATGATTCCAAACACTTAACATTATGGAGCATTGATAAAGTTTAGTAGAACAGGGATCTTGTCCTCTGGGAAATCTCAGCACTGCCGCCCTGCCTTTGTCTTACCATTCTCTCCAGCTAGCATAGAACTGCTTCCCTACACTTTCTCCAGCTTGAAACCACTTGCTGACCTGTCATTGTCAGCTGTCCAGGAATTGTTCCTTCCTCCTTCCTTAAAGACTTCTACCTGCTCCCTGATTGTCCTCTGTACATCAGTTCAGTTCAGTTTCTCAGTCACGTTCCACTCTTTGCTATATCATGGGGTGCAGCAGGCCAGGCTTCCCTGTACATCACTAACTCCCAGAGCTTGTTCAAACCCATGTTCATCAAGTTGGTGATGCCACCAAGCAATTTCATCTTCTGTCTTCCCCTTTGCCTCCTGCCTTTAATCTTTCCCAGCATCAGGGTCCTTTATAATGAGTCAATTCTACCCATCAATTGGCCAAAGTATTCGAAGTTCAGGTTCAGCATAGGTTCTTCCAATGAATATTCAGGATTGATTTCCTTTAGGATGGACTGGTTGGGTCTCCTTGCAGTCCAAGGGACTCTAAACATTCTTGTCCAACACCACAGTTCAATAGCATCAATTTTTTGGTGCTCAGCTTTTTTATGGTCCAACTCTCACATCCTCTCACAACTTCTGGAAAAATCATAGATTTGACTATACAGACCTTTGCTAGTAAAGTAATGTCTCTGATTGTTAGTATGCTGTCAAAATTTTCCATAGCTTTTCTTCCAAGGAGCAAGCGTCTTTTTTTTTTTTTTTTCACAGCTTCAATCACTATCTGCAGTGATTTTTGGAGCCCAGGAATATAAAGTCTGTCACTGTTTTCATTGTTTCTCCATGTATTTGCCACGAAATAAAGGAACTGGATGCAGTGATCTTCGTTTTTTGATCTGAACAAATCTCATTAAGACCATCCTCAAGAAAATGAAATGCAAAAATGCAAAATGGTTGTCTGAGGATACCTTAGAAATAACTTAGAAAAGAAGGGAAGCAGAAGGCTTCTGAGAAAAGAAAGACATAACCATCTGAAAGCAGAGTTCCAAAGAATAGCAAGAAGAGATTTTTAAAAAGCCTTCTTAAGTGGTCAGTGCAAAGAAATAGAGGAATACAATAGAGTGAGAAATACCAGAGATCTGCTCAAGAAAATTAGAAGTAGGGAAGGATCATTTCATGCAAAGATGAGCCAAATAAAAGAAAGAAATGGCATGGACCTAAAAGAAGAAGAATATATTAAGAAAAGGTTGAAAGAATATAGAAAAGAACTATACAATAAAGATATTAATGACCCAGATAACCATGATGGTGTGATCACTCACTTAAAGCTAGACATCCTGAAATGTGAAGTCAAGAGGGCCTTAAGAAGCATAACTACGAGCAAAACTAGTGGGGGTGATGGAATTGCACTTGAGCAATCCAGCAGTCCTAAAGGATGATGTTGTTAAAGTGCTGCACTCAATATGCTGGCAAATTTGGAAAACTCAGCAGTGGCCACAGGACTGGAAAGGTCTTTTTCATTACAATCCCAAAGAATGGTGATTTCAAAGAATCTTCAGCTACCACACACTTGCACTCATCTCACATGCTACCAAAGTAATGTCTCCAAGCAAGTCTTCAACATTACATGAACTGTGAAATTCCATATGTTCAAGGTGGATTTAGAAAAGGCAGAGGAACCAGAGATCAAATTGCCATCATTCATTGGATCATAGAAAAAGCAATAGAATTCCAGAAATATACCTAATTCTGCCTTATTTTACCACGCAAAAGCCTTTGACTGTGTGGATCATGACAAACTGTGGAAAACTTACAGTGATGGGAATACCAGATCATCTTACCTGCCTTCTGAGAAATCTGTATGCAGGCCAAGAAGCAACAGTTAGAACTCAATTTGGAACAGCCAAATTGAGAAACAGCCCCGACTGTTTCCAAATTGGGAAAAGAATACATAAAGGCTGTATATTGAATGAATGAAGGGTGGTGGCCCCTGTTACTCATCACGAATGTTCTGAAGCATGATCACATTCCCCTGCCCTTCTGTGTGCCCACCACCTCCAGGTTTGCCATGACCATGGAAGATACTTTGGCCAGTGGAAATTGAGTAGAGGTGATATGTCACTTCCAAATGGAAGTATTATTTTCTGTCCCACTAACTGGAATGCACATGTAATGACAGGAGCTGGAGCAGTCAGTTAAATCAGAGCTAAGTAGCACAGGCAGAAGATGTGACAAGAAAGAAGTGGGCCCTCATCTCTGTGGAGAGACCTGCACTAACATTATATGAAAGAGAATTGAAATTGTGTTGTATTTAAGACAATGTTATTTACGGTTTGATTACAGTCATTGAACCTGTAACCTAAAACTCAGAATAACTGATCTTTTTGTTAGCCTTGTCTTGACATTAGTGTCTGAATGAGACAGTATCTACTGACGTATACTTACAAGTGAGTCAAGTGACAACCCTGCCTTCTGGAAGCTATGCTCTAGTGTGGGATTAAGAAACTAAAGCAAGAACAAAGCCGCATGGCAGGAGAGCCTCAAGATCTTGTAAGAACCCTTGGGAGGGGAATCTCAATCAGTTCTGATCTCAGGAGGTTACTTGAAGCAGGGACAATCCTCTACCAGTCTCTTCATAAATAGGCCATGGTGCCAAGTTTCATGTAAAAATGATTTATTTCAAATTCTTTCCAGAGTGTTTTCCCTTTTGATCCAGTGCTTAAGATATGCATTTGAGTCCTGGTATGGGAAGATTGCAAATTGAGGGGGGTAACAGGCAGGAAGGCCACGGGTCTCCAATCAGAGGAAATAGCCTACAAGTGTCATACATTTTTATCTCTCTTAAGTGACAAGAGGAAACAAACTAGCAATATTTTTTCCTTCTCTATACAAATTTAAAAAGAGATTTCTCTTAAAATACTGTGTTGCCATAATGACACCTGGTTTCACCTGAAGCTAACTATTCTCAAACCTAGAGATAACCAATGCCTTTTTCTTATGGAAATGTTTGTCTTAAGCTATGTTAATGTACTATGCATTTACCCCAAACTTTGTCTTCAAGTTGGTTCTGCCTCTTGCCTCAGAACCTACTTGACAAACCAGTATATTATACTCAAATATTGTTCCCCTAATCTATGTAAATGAAACTATTTGTATGGTGATATGGTTTTCTTCAAGATTCAAGTTAATCATTTTATGGCCCAGAATGAACCATTTGGTGCCAAGATTATCCCAAAACACATCTTATGGGTGAGAGGCCTGGTGCGATTCTGAGTTTTAAGACATTCCTTTCTTTCATTAACAGACTGCTAGTGACTATATAACATCCAGCTGAAGACTAGCAAGGGGGTACTTTTTCTGCCCCCTTTGATGCCTATTGTCTATCTCCTTTATATTTTAATAAAACTTTATTACACAAAAGCTCTGAGTGATTAAGCCTCGTCTCTGGACCTGGATTGAATTCTTCTCCTCAGGGGACAAGAATCCTGGCGTCTTTTCGTGATTCAACAACAACCTTTCAAAATGCCCCAGGGCAACTAGCCAGTGGACCACAACTACTGAGTCTGAGTGCCTAGAGCCTGTGTTTTGCATCAAGAGAAGCACAGGATTGAAAAGCCAGTGCACTGAAATTACAGAGTAGCCCCTACTTGCTGCAAACAGAGAAGTCCTGAGCAGCAATGAAGTCCCAGCATAGCCAAAAAAAAAAAAAAATTCTCCCAGAGAAACCAGTGAGATCTTAGGGGAAACAGGGCATGAAAAGGGATGAATCCAGTCTGGGTTTGATTTCATGCAAGTCATGGAGAGGGAAGCTACAGCCTGTTTTCACAGGGAACTTGGGATATAAGTTGTGCCTAAAACGTGCCCCAACCCAAGGCTAGGGAGCTGGGATTTCACTCTCCCACTAGTGCCTCCCTCTCATCCTTCAACTATCACCCAGCTGGTGTCCCCTCCAAAGACAAATCAAAGGTAACAATAGAAGCCAAAGACACCAAAGCTCAGGAAAATGTAACCTCAGAAAATGTCTAGATTTCTGCACACATTCTGCCATTTCCAGCATAATATCTGAAATCCTGCGAGTCTAAAGATATCCATGGGTCTCTACATGTAAACATTTAAAAAAAAATCAGCTTTTAATCTATATAGGAGTTTATTTCTTTTACAGCATTATATTACTATTAGTTATATGAGAAAGTAATTCCCTAATACATAGACATGTATCCCTTCTTTGCTAGATTCTTTTCACATGCAGGCTATTACAGACTATTGAGCAGAATTGCTGTGGTCTACAGTAGGTCTTTGTTGATTATCTATTAAATAAAGTAGTATACAGATATTCATCTCAAACTCTTAATTTATCCCTCTCCCACTTTTCCACATTGGTAACTATAATTCTTGTTTTGATGGAGCGAAATGTCTAGGCACTTTTTGGATCAGGGTCTGTGCTTGTGAGAGTGCAGTGGCCAGGGAAAGCAAGCCTGAGAGAGACTCATGCTAAATATTGAGAAGGACCCAGTCATGTAAAAAGTTGGGGGAAAAACATTCTAGACTTGGGAAGTAGCCCCTGCTAAGGAACAAGGTAACCAACTTTAATAAATGGCTACCCTTTCACTGCCAATCTTCTTTCCCTGCTTGGAACTTGGCCTACAGGTCAACCACCATGACCTCATCCCATGCTTCAGTTGTGAGTTAGCAGCAATGAGCCATGTCAGCCTTCCCAAGAAGGGAGAACCTGGGGTTTTCACGAGACTGAATATGCTCTGGACTTAGGGATGTGTCCTCAAACTGGTTATCACCAGGAACATCAAGGGCCAGGGGGACCACCAATGCCTCTGACTATCTCCATCTACTTGTTCTCAAGAGTAGAAATGCCAAGACACTGATAGAGCAAAGAAACAAGCAATGACCCTTGTTTCATCTTGCCCCGTGTGCGTCCTACGGCCCTTTGACCTCACTACTCTCTGTCCAAAAACTCTTTCCTCTTTTGCTTCCTCAAAGGTGGCTTGTGAATTACATTAGCACCTGACTGTGAATCCTGGTGGCTGGAACTCAACTCACAGTCACCTGGGACCCAGAGATATCCAGATTTTTCCTGTATTGCTGTCCTTATTCTCCAACCAGGTTCATAAAGCAAAGTTCCTAATAATAATAATAATAATAATAATAATAAGGGTGATTGTAATTCTCTCAAGCCCTTTAAATCTCCAAGTTCTATTTGGAGCATCAAAGAAGGAACACATTCCCCTGCATCCAGGCTAGTCTCAGACCTCAGCCTCCCCCAGCCAGGGGTTCCCTGAGGAAACATAAGACACTTATCTAAGTTACCAGAAGGCTGAAAAGAGAATGCTTCTCACTGTGAATGCAGGTTCATGTTATCCAGTCACCCAAAGGTCTTTGTTGTCTGAATGAGGAGTGGGAGCTCTGGGATTCTGAGTTGGGAGTGAGTTAGTCACCACCTGCATGACTGCCTCCTGGGGTCACTACAACTGAGGCTCCCCCACTGTGCCTAGAACCCAGAAGAAACAGCCTGCAGTATTGCTTTCTTGATGCTACAAGAAGGCAGGTGTGCTGATAAAATCAGAATCAGATTCAGGGGCAAAGGAACTTCCACTCTGGTGCCTGCAGAAAACTGAGAGCTGTCAAGTAGTGGATGCAATTGAGTTTTCTTTCATCTTCCCCTTCCTGGAAGTTTCCTAGTCTGAGAACCAGAGTTCCTGGGTCCCAAGTCTTCACTAACTTACCTGCAGCTTTAGAGTGAGTCATACCCCCCAGGGATCAGTTTCCCTCATCTTGGATGAGGGAGACTGGACTTGCTCCAGAACACTTGTTCCAGACTGAACCTCAGGGCCAATCAGTGGACAAGAGGCTCAGAGGTGCATGTTGCTGCAGATGCTGAGGCTTCTTCTGGTGGTCAGGGGCTGTAACTGTCTGGTGATGATCACGGGTCCTGGGATCAGTCTGGGAGTGTAGACCTGTTGGCACACTGCTGCTGTAACACCGAGGACCTTAGAAGCCTTACCCGCTGGAACTTACCCATCATTTGGGTTTGTGGGATGAGATCAGGTACTTAAAATCAGAAGTTATCCATGGGGAAGTTTATAGATTCCTCAGCAGAAACCTGACCAAAACTAAGTGACATCTTTTTATGTCTTTATTTTCTATGGTCTGACTTTATACTTTTCAGATGGGCCTGATAACCTATGTGAGCTTACTTCTGCTGACTCCAAATATCCTGAGTCTGCTGTTTGCTCCTCAAGACAATGCGTTCCTGTCCTGGGCTCACTCCTACACTGCATTCCACAATCGGTCTAACTGCTGGGTCTGTGGAGCACTCCCCTCTTCATCAGTGGAAGTCTTCCCATGGTGGACATCTCCACTTCAAGGAAAAGACTTTCTTCATGTGTGTAAATACCTTCAACAACAATTACATGTGATGTCTCTCCTTCATCTGATGATATCTACCAACCCTAAAATGGACTGGTGCAACACTTTGTACTTTAAATATGGACATAATGGGACTTTTAATTTTGATTATACATTGTCTCGGTTCAATGACTATTTTGCTACACATAAGGAAATAGGTCTAGATCTAATGGTTTTTTACTGACATTTATCAAATATGGGATGAGGTTATATGGCTAACTCCTGAAAAAGGACGTTTAATATCTACTGGCCCTATATGCTGGGAACAAACAGAGCCATCCCCAAAAGTTAGCCAACACTTAATTACAATGATTGGAAACAACTGGGATTTTTGCCTCAGAAAATATGCAACGTAATCATTCCCGTGTTTTCCAATCCCAGTTCAGGTCCTCCCTTTGTGTGGCCAGGCACTAATTGAGACTGGATATCTCAGTCACACTGGCTTGCTCCAAACTGGACTTATTGCATGTGTGGCTCTTACCTATGGGCATGGCTTCCCCCTGGTTGGATAGGGAGATGCACCCTGGGTCTAGCCTTTACTCCTGGCTTTATATTTTCAGAGCTCCCAGAAAAGCCTGCTAATTTACCCCACCTTAAAACTCGGTAGGCAAGGTCTGTATTTCACTGGTATGATTATTTGGCTACAGTCTTTGTTCCCTCTTTGGGAACTACAGATGTTGTGCTACAAGTGGATGCTTTGACTAATTTTAATCTACAGGCATTACAAGATTCTCAAAAGGCTATTTCAGCTCTTAATGCTGAACAAGCACAAATTAGAAAGTTGGTTTTACAAAACAGATTGGCTTTAGATATTCTGACAGCTGTGCAAGCAGGAATGTGTGCTATTATTCATACCCAATGCTGTACATATATCCCTGATATGAACACGAATGTTACTCATTTTACTAAACACATGAAAAAGATGATTGAGGCCATGGATACTCCTGAAGCCTCAATTGCCTCACTTTGGGAGACATTAACTAGTTCCCCATGGTGGAAAACTAATTACAATAATTCTGATTGTTTTGTGTTTACTGTTTGTTCCCTGCATCTGTAACTGTGTAACTAGATATGTTTCTAGCCCCATGAAAGCTTTCAAGTTACAAATGGTTGCTCAAACTCCTGCTACTGCTGCAGCTGCCTCCAACTACTATTTGGGGCCCCTGGATCAGATATCCTCAATATGAGGATTAGGAGAATATGTTGCCTCACCAACGTAGGGACAATGCCCCTTCTCACCTCTGAAGCAGTTATGGGGAAAAAAAAAACAATGCCCCTTTTCCCTAGGCAACATAATTATACTAAAAGAAAAAGGGAATGAGAGGGTAACAGGCAGGAAGGCCAGGGGTCTCCAAACGGAGGAAATAGCCTGCAAGTGTCAGACATTTTTATCCCTCTTAAGCGGCAGCAGGAAACAAACTAGCAATATTTTTCCTTCTCTATACAAATTTAAAATGAGATTCCTCTTAAAATTCTGTGTTGCCATGACACCTGGGTTCACCTGAAGTTAACTATTCTCAAACCTAGAGATAACCAATGCCTTTTTCTTATGGAAATGTTTATCTTAAGCTATGCTAATGTGCTACCAAACCCCAAACTCTTGTCTTCAAGTCGTTTCTGCCTTTTGGGCTCAGATCCTACTTGATAAACCAGTATGTTTTACTCATGTATTGTTCCATTAATCTATGTAAATGAAACTATTTGTATGGTGAGCTGCCCTTCTTCAAGATTCAAGTTAATCATTTTATGGCCCAAGATAAACCATTTGGTGCCAAGATTATCCCAAAATACATTTTACGGGTGAGGGCCCTGGTGCCATTCTAAGTTTTGAGATATTCCTTTCTTTCATTAACAGACTGTTGGTGACTATGTAACATCCAGCTGAAAACTAGCAGGGGGGTACTCTTTCTGCCCCCTTCTGATGCCTATGTCAGAAGCTTTCTCTATCTCCTTTATACTTTAATAAAACCTTATTACACAAAAGCTCTGAGCGATCAAGCCTCATCTCTGGCCCCGGATTGAATTATTCTCCTTGGGGGGGCCAAGCATCCCGGCGTCGTGACTCAACAACAACCTTTCACTACTCCTGCTTCCTTTTGGTCTCTATTTGCATGAAATATCTTTTCCCAGCCCTTCACTTTCAGTCTGTATGTGTCCCTTGTTTCGAGGTGGGTCTCTTGTAGATAACATATATAGGGGTCTTTTGTATCCATTCAGCCAGATTTTGTCTTTTGTTTGGGGCAACCCATTTGTTTGTTCAACCCATTTACATTGAAGGTAATTATTGATACGTATGATCCTGTTGCCATTTATTTTATTGCTTTGGGTTCGAGATTTTACACACCCTTTCTGTCTTTCCTGTCTAGAGAAGATCCTTTAGCATTTGTTGGAGAGCTGGTTTGGTGGTGCTGAATTCTCTCAGCTTTTGCTTGTCTCTAAAGCTTTTGATTTCTCCTTCAAATTTGAATGAGATCTTTGCTGCGTACAGTAATCTGGGCTGTAGGGTTTTTTTTTTTCATCACTTGAAGTATGCCCTGCAGTTACCTCCTGGCCTGAAGTGTTTCTATTCAAAGATCAGCTGTTATCCTTATGGGAACTCCCTTGTGTGCTATTTGTTGTTTTTCCCTTGCTGCTTTTAATATTTGTTCTTTGTGTTTGATCTTTGTTAATTTGATTAACATAAGTCTTGCGATATTTCTCCTTGGGTTTATTCTGTTTGGGACTCTCCGGGTTTCTTGAACTTGCGTGATTATTTCCTTCCCCAATTTAGGGAAATTTTCAACTATTATCTCAAGTAGTTTCTCATGGTTTTCTTTTTGTCTTCTTCTGGGATTCCTATGATTTGAATGTTGGGGCATTTAACATCATCCCAGAGGTCTCTGAGTTTGTGCTCATTTTTTTTTTTTTCATTCGTTTTCCTTTTTCCTCTGTATTTCATTGATTTATATCATTCTATCTTCTACCTCACTTATCCTGTCTTCTGCCTCCATGATTCTACGGTTGGTTCCCTCCAGAGTGTTTTTTTTATCTCATTTATTGCATTATTCATTATATATTGACTCTTTTTTATTTCTTCTAGGTCTTTGTTAAACCTTTCTTGAATCTTCTAAATCCTTGTCTCCATGCTACTTATCTGTAATTCCTTTTTGTTTTCAAGATTTTGGATCATTTTCACTAACATCATTTGGAATTCTTTTTCAGGCAGATCCCCTATCTCTTTCTCTTTTGTTTGGTTTGGTGGACGTTTATTCTGTTCCTTTACCTGCTGGGTATTTCTCTGCCTCTTCTTCTTGTGTATATTGCTGTGTTTGGGGTCGCCTTTCTCTATTCTGGCAATTTGTGGAGTTCTGTTTATTGTGGAGCTTCCTCTCTGTGGGTAAGTTGGACAGGTGGCTTGTCAAGTTTTCCTGGTTAGGGAAGCCTGTGACAGTCTTCGGGTGGGTGGAGCTGGATTTCGTCACTCTGAAGTACGATGAAGTGTCCAGTAATGAGTTATGAGAAGTCAATGGGTTTGGAGTGACTTTGGGCAGCCTGTATATTGAAGCTCAGGGCTATGTTCCTGTTTTGTGGAGGATTTCCATGGTATGTCTTTCTCTGGAACTTGTTGGCCCTTGGGTGCTGCTTGGTTTCAGTGTAGGTATGGAGGCGTTTGGTGAGTTCCTATTGATTAGTGTTCCCTGATTTCAGGAGTCCTCTGGTGTTCTCAGGATTTGGACTTAAGCCTCCTGCCTCTGGTTTTTTGTCTCATTCTTACAATAGCATCAAGACTTCTCCATCTATACAGCACCAATGATAAAACATCAAGGTTAAAGATGAAGTTTCTCCACAGTGAGAGACACCCAGAGAGGTTCACAGAGTTACATGGAGAAGAGACGAGGGAGGAGGAAGATAGAGGTGACCAGAAGTAGAAGAGGGGGAGTCAAAAGAGGAGAGAGCAAGCTAGCCAGTAATCACTTCCTTATGTGCTCTCCACAGTCTGGATCCCTCAGAGATGTTCACAGATTTTCACAGAGAAGAGAAGAGGGAGGATGGAGATAGAGGTGACCAGGAGGAGAAGAGGGGGAATCAAAAGGGNTTAAGAATAAAGGAAAAATAAATTTAAGGAATGAAAATACTAAAAATAAATCTAAGACTTTCTCTGGTGTTCTTGTGGACAGTGTGGGGTCAGTATACTTTCAGATAATTCCTTGATCCAGCTTATACTTCTTAAGATCGATAAGCCCTTCCTATGTAGTCGGAGCTAACTGCAGGGTTTTAATCTATAGCAACTGTCACTTCCAGGGGCAGTTCCCTCTGTTTTAGATTCTTCTGTTTGCTGGTCTCTTCAGTGTCTAAATTCTGCCTTGATCCAAGAAGGGGTGATGGACAATTTTTTAGGCACACTTGCTCAGTTGTATTTTGAGGGAGGAGGAACACTGCAAACAAATATCACTGGCATGTGTGGGGAGTGCTCCCAGTGTCTCTGGCATACTGGGTTTGCCCCCACTCATGGCACGTGTGCTTTCCCAGTCTACACTGCTCAGGCTCTAGGTTGCTCTGTGGGGAACTGTTTGAGGCATGCCCTGAGTTCCATGCACTTGCCAGGTCTAAGCCACTCAGGTTCAGGAATTTGGGTACTCCCCAAAGGCACAGACTCAGTTAGGCCTGCATTTTGTGCCCTTCCCAGGTCTGAGCCACTCACGTGACCAGGTGTTTGGTGAGCACGGTTGCTGTGACTTATTGCCTCTCCCATCCCCTGCTCAGTTTTCTGGCTGTACAACTGGCGCACCTTCTCAGGCAGATGTTGACCATCCAGAATTCCAAGAAGTCTTGGTTAGCAATGAAGCCTTCTTGCAGTTTGGTAGATGATGCCTCTCTGGGGCCACAATTGCCCCCTTTCACCTCTGGCTGCTCTTGATCTCCTGTCTCTGGCAGAAGATGAGCCAGTCCACAGCTGGCTACCTCTGCTCGCTCCTTTGTTCTATGAGCAGGCCTGGTGGTGCCTTACTTTAGAGCTTTTCACCGGGGTAGCTATCCCACGGCCTGGTTTGCTATCTCAAGTTAGTTCCCTCAGATTGTCCTATGGGGCATTCAGGCCCAGTCCCTCGTTACTCTAAGCAATGCAGCCCACACCTCCCTGCCTAGGCCCCTCTTGCTAGTGGCGGATGCAGGCATCTGTGCTGCTTCTCTGCTGGGAATTACCGTTGGGCATGTAATATGTGGGTTTGAATTATTTATTTATTTTTCCTCTCAGTTATGTTGCCCTCTGAGGTTCCAAGGCTCCTCACAGACTCACCAGTGAGAGTGTTTCCTGGTGTTTGGAAACTTCTCTTTTTTAAGACTCCCTTCCTGGGTCGGATCTCTGTTCCTACCTCCTTTGTCTCTCTTTTTATCTTTTACATTTTTTCCTACCTCCTTTTGAAGACAATGGGCTGCCTTTCTGGCTATCTGACATCCTCTGCTTGCATTCAGAAATGTGTTTTGTGGCATTTACTCAGAGTTCAAATGTTCTTTTGATGAGTTTGTTTGGGGAGAAAGTGGTCTACTTGTCCTTTTCTTCAGCCATCATAGGACTGCCCCTGAAATTTGTCATAATTCCCGTGAGATCAATAGGGCCCTGAAGACAATTTTTCCTTGCTAGTGGGGAATAGCAAACCTGGTCTAAAGGTTGGCTCCATCTCAGCCTAAAAAACTTTACAGCAAGCCTTCAAAAAATGCAATTGTTTCCAAGAAATTAACAGTGTTTGCAAACAGTGAAAGAAATAATTTATAAAAAATTAAAAAATATCCAGTATCCAAAGGTAAAGTGAGCACATCCACAATCCAATTTAAAATTTCGATGTAAATTGTGAAAATGTTTGTCCTAGTTTCATCTCAATATTGTAAGGTAATTATCCTCTGATTAAGATAAACAAATAAATTTTAACAGGAAAAAATCCAGATGTGTACAGAGCAAGAAATTATCCATAACGAGGGAAAATTAATTAGTAAAAACACAAGTAAAATGTGTATTACATAATTAGCAGGGAAGGACATTAAAATGCTTCTACATCAATAATCCTTATACATACAACCAGAAACTATAAAACTCCTAGAGGAGAACATAGGCAAAACACTCTCCGACATAAATCACAGCAGGATCCTCTATGATCCACCTCCCGGTATACTGGAAACGAAAGCAAAAATAAATAAATGGAATCTAACTAAAATTAAGAGCTTCTGCACAACAAAGGAAACTATAAGCAAGGTGAAAAGACAGCCTTTGGAATGGGAGGAAATAATAGCAAATGAAGCAACTGACAAACAATTAATCTCAAAAATATACAAGCAACATATGCAGCTCAATTCCAGAAAAATAAACAACCCAATCAAAAAATGGGCCAAAAAACTAAATAGACATTTCTCCAAAGAAGACATAAAAATGGCTAACAAACACATGAAAAGATGCTCAACATCACTCATTATCAGAGAAATGCAAATCATGATCACAATGAGATACCATTTCACACCAGTCAGAATGGCTGTGATTCAAAAGTCTACAAGCAGTAAATGCTGGAGAGGGTGTGGAAAAAAAGGAACCCTCTTACACTGTTGGTGGAAATGCAAACTAGCTAGCACAGCCACTATGGAGAACAGTGTGGATTCCTTAAAAAACTGGAAATTGAACTGCCTTATGACCCAGCAATCCCACTGCTGGGCATACACACCGAGGAAACCAGAATTGAAAGAGACATGTGTACCCCAATGTTCATCGCAGCACTATTTATAATAACCTGGACATGGAAGCAACCTAGATGTCCATCAGCAAATGAATGGATAAGAAAGCTTTGGTACATATACGCAATGAAGTATTACTCAGACATTAAAAAAAAAAACAAAAAAAAAAACACATTTGAATCCATTCTAATGAGGTGGATGAAACTGAAACAGATTATACAGAGTGAAGTAAGCCAGAAAGAAAAACACCAATACAGTATACTAACACATATATATGGAATTTAGAAAGATGGTAAGGATAACCCTGTATGCAAGACAGCAAAAGAGACACAAAAGAGACAGATTTTTGGACTCTGTGGGAGAGGGAGAGGGTGGGATGATTTGGGAGAATGGCATTGAAACATGTATACTATCATGTAAGAAATGAATTGCCAGTCTAGGTTCGATACAGGATACAGGATGCTTGGGGTTGGTTCACTGGGATGACCCAGAGAGATGATATGGGGAGAGAGGTGGGACGGGGGTTCAGGATTGGAAACTCATGTACACCCGTGGCGGATTCATGTCAATGTATGGCAAAACCAATACTGTATTGTAAAGTTAAATAAATAAATAATTAATTAAAACAAAAAACACAAGTAAAATATGTATTACATAGTTAGCAGGGAAGGACATTAAAATGCTTCTACATCAATAATCCTTATATTCATGAAGCTGAAGAATATTGAGTATGTTAAATAGAGACATGTAAAATAGAAATGCAAAGACTGTGGGAAAATATTTATTGTGCATCAGAGACCTTTGAAGTAACTTTAAGAGTGCTAAAACATATCTAAATAGAATCCCACAGGAAGTGAATGACAGGAGAATAGAGCAAAGAACTTCATAATTACTGGCTGAAAAATTTCCAGGTATGATGAAAGCTTTAAACCTGTTAACACAGAAGCTCAGTTAATTCAAGGACAAGAAATATGACAACTATATAAAGGCACATCCTAATTCATGTTTTAAGACAATCAACCAAAGGAACATAACCAGAAGGTAAAACAGACACAGTAGAAGAAAAAATGGGGATGACAGCAGATTAGGCAAATGAAATAATGTTAGCCAGAGTGCCAGGGTCCAGCCCCGGTGGAACCAGGGTGATTTGAAGGAGAGACGGAGTAGGTGAGGAAAAAACTTACTTATATAGAGATACAAAAAGATTAGGAAGAAATAGTATAGTAGGAAAATTAAGTGGAGAAAACAGGCTGAATAACTTGGTTTACGGGGAAGGCCAATAAAGCTCCAGACAAGGAGCTTGCACCATCTACGTGGGGCCGCCGGCACCTGCTCGAATAGCAGAGAGTGCCCCACCTTGGGCAATCTCTCTTATGGATCTTAGGGCCAGGGCAAGTAAACAGACTTGGTGAGCCGCCCCGTTCAAGATGGGAATTCAGCCTGAAGTTAGAGTAAAGAGGAGAAGGAAGGAGAGGAGAAAGGGGTGAGAGAAAGAGACATGGGGGGAGCCAGATTCCCAAGAAACTAGGCCGAGACACTAGTCCGGAAAACTGGTCCAGTCCGTTTATTGTTCAAGGGGCTATTTATATATTTGATAATACATGGAGATCAATGGGTAACACAAAGTTATGCATTGTTAGCAGCCCAGACTCTTATCAAAAGCAGGCTTTTCTCTCTGCACACAAGTCTTAGGTAACTTACATCATCTTCTGACAGAAGGGCCAATTAACATTTTACAACCTTTTTTCTGATAAGGGTTTGTCAACCAGAAGACTTATTTGTGTTGATCTTCCCAAAGTTTGGCGCGGCTCTCAGAAAGCACTGAATAAAGTTACATTCTTACATAGCAAAGATACAACAATTTATAACAAGTGAAAGGAGTACAGTGATTTATAACAAAAGAAAAGTAATTAACTCAAAAGTCTAGTGTTGCTAACATCAAAACTACTATATATCTTTTTCCATACCCCGTTTACATTGATTAACATCTTCCCAGGTGCCTAAAACAAAAATTATGGAGGCCTGGCAGCAATCATTGAATCAACAGTGAAAACCCGTCACCAATATGGTTTTTAACTCTTTAGAAAAAGCTCTGTATCTTTAAGATGCTTTCAAGCTTTGTGCCTCACCCGGTTGGGGACTGCAAGCAATTCACAAGCTGTAAGGGGTCCCGGGAACTTGTTAGGCAAGCTAGAGAACTACTAGAGGAGGTTTAACTGAAACATCCCTTTCAAATGCAGAAGACCAAAGCTTAGAGATGAGTTTTTCCGGACTGTATTAGAAGAGTAGAGAAGCAGAGGACAGAAGCCGGCAGATTTTTAATTTTGGGGGGGTGGATGCTCAGGAAATTCCAGGGGGAAAACCTAAAGCTGTCACGTCCTTGTGTTTGTCAGGCTTCCTTCCACATGACCTTGTCACGGGTGGAATTCCTCACCGTGGCTCCCGGCACCAGAGGACACTGGCGCCACATCTTAAATGCTGAGAGAAATAAAATAGACTCAGAATTCTATACTCAAGAAAAATACATATCAAAAACAAGATAAAAGACTTTCTCAGACATACAACAACTACAAGACTGCATCACCACCAACAGACCAATGTAATAAATGTTTTTTTAAAGGTTTCAAGTCAGAAGGAATTTAAAACCAAGTGAAAATCTGGATCTACAGGGGGAATGAACAGTACCCAAAATGATAAACATGTAATATGTACTAAAAGGTAAATATAGGGACTTCCTTGGTGGTCTAGTGGTTAAGGATCTGCTTTGCAATGCAAAGCATTTGAAAATGGCAAAGGTTTGTTCCTTTGCCAGAGAACTAAGGTCCCACATGCCACTGAGCCACTAAGCCTGCATGTCTCAAATAGAGTTTACACGCTGCAATTACTGAGTGTGCCCTCCTCAAATAGAGTCCGGAGCATCGTGCATGCCACATTAAGACCCAGTACAAATAAAGAAATGATAAATGAATAAATAATTTAATAATTATCATATTTAATAATGATAGACTGGCAAGTTAAAGAGCATATCATGGATCTTAAAACTACTAAAAAAAAAGTTGCAGTTAATAAAGTGACAAAGTTTATAAAAGGGAATTATAAAAACTACTCAGTCAAAATTGGAGAACGAAATGGCAACCCACTCCAGTGTTCTTGCCTGGAGAATCCCAGGGATGGGGGAGCCTTGGTGGGCTGCCATCTATGGGGTCACACAGAGTCGGACACGACTGAAGTGACTTAGCAGCAGCAGCAGCAGCACCCAGTCTCAAAGAAGTCAGGGATTAAAAGAAACATGGAAAAAAGAACATGGGATAAACTGAAGATAAAGAGCAAGATGATAGAATTAAACCCAACTAGAGTTAACACCTCAGATGTGAACCCAGACTGAAGATATACCCCAGGCTTCAGACGACAACAAATCCCCATACACTGCACTATGCAGCTGAAACAGAGCCTGCCAGGCCCCAGAACCCCATGTGCTTGAGCACAGAACAGCACCAAAAGTTTCTATGGAATAGTAAATTAGAAGACTTCAATCATCCAAAGTACATCCTCTGTTTATAAAGAAATGGCATTGGAAATCAATGTTCACTGGACAGAAGAAGAAGAAGGTACTAGCATAGTGTGGACCTTCACTCTTTTACAATTCTAATTCTTCTCAGGAGGGAGCAGATAAATTGACAGGACTTATATCTCATCAATACTAAACATACTTGTCATACACAGAAAATACTGGACATTCATGTTTGATTTTCACGGTTCAGTCTCCTCTCTCTTCTCCTCTCTTGCTCATCCTGAGCAACAGGGACTGCTCCTCTAAACCACAGCTCAATCACTACCCACAAAGCTGGATGATATTTGCTGAGTCTTTCACATAAACCAGTGAAAACTTGTTTCCTCCTATTTCGCACTCTTGGCTCTTTTCAACCAACCATGGCTCTTGCCTACCTCCTAGGATCCTGGTTCTCTGTCACTTGCAGCCATGTTCCCATACACCAGGCCTAATCTCACCCAATGAAATTCCTATGCAGAGTGGCCATAATACACCCAAAAAGGGAAAGAACAGGCAGCTCCTTACTCTCCTCCCTTGTTCCTTCACTACATACATTCACTGAAAACCTGTGTAGCAAGTTTGTTACATACAAACGTTCAAGTTGAAAACTTTCAAACATGTAAAAGTGCATTTGCATGTGCAATCACATCAGTTAGTTCACAGATCTGACACCCATTGTTATGGGCACATCCAAGACAAGTTGGTGTGCATTTGTGTACTTTGCTGTACAGAACTGTATGTACAATAGTGCAGGACTTTATTTCAAGCCTACGCTTTCTGCAAGGAAGCATAAATTCAGTGGTAATGTAGATGGTACTACTATTCTATTTTTAAAGTTGTGCTTAGTTGCTCAGCTGTGTCTGAATTTTCAACATATGGACCGCAGTCCTCTAGGTTCCTCTTGCCATGGGGATTCTCCAGACAAGAATACTGGAGTGGGTTGCCATGCCCTATCCAGGTACTGCAAGATTAAAAATGTTTCTTTTATTGTTTGTGTTTGCTTTTTTATGTGATATTTATGTGAAAATATCATAAAGCTATTAAACTACAGTAATATATAGGCATTTGTCTTAGTTGGCTACCTAAGTAACTTTGCTGGATTTATGAAGAAGTTGGAATGTTTGAACACCCTTTTCAAATGTAACTTGTTCATATACAGGGGACTTACTGTTCTGCTAAGACCTATGGATCCAAAATTGAATGCATCCCCTCCAGGTCCAAGGAAGTCACATTCTTGGTTGGGATTTTAGAGGAAACGTGAGATCTCCATAATTCTAGTCATTTCAGTCTTTTCAAAAGACCTTGATCAGGACAGTCAAATACTAAAGTAGAAATAGTCATTGTGTTTCTACCCACTTCTAGAAAGTGTTGCTAAGTTCTCAATACTGGATCTTGTAATGCTGAGGGACTAGATGGAGAAGTGATGTGAACAGAAATAAGGAAGGTGAGACAGGTAGGTCAGAATGTGAGGTAACATAGAGAAGGTACTTAGAAGCTGAAGAATTGAGAGAGATTTGGGACCTGAGTTGGAAAAGCAGTTTTCAAACCCAATTGGGTCATGCAGTATGTGTAATCCTCACCTCAGTCCTTAGAAGATCTCTACTGACCAGTCTGCTTCTATTTTCTGGAGCACAGTTCAGATCCATCTAGCTGTTTCTCATTGCTGCTCCTTTCTCCTGCCTCCCACACTGTGCCCAGCCGTTCAGCCTATTTCATTCTTTTGTTTGTTTGTTTGTTTCAATTTGTTCTTTAAGTCAGGCACTAGAGTCTACCTACAAAATGATCTATTTTCTGCTTCTATTTCAAAACTAAAAATAGTTTGTTATATAGCCATGAGCCCAGTAGCTACAGGACTGCACTTCCTACCCACCCATGCTCTTAGTGATGACTGTTGACTTAGAAATTCAAGCAGATCTGTAACAGGGATTTCTTGGAAGACTGCTTTCAAGGAGCTGATTTATCTGAGAGATGGGACTCTTCCCTTACCTACTTTCTTCCTAACTGCAACCTGGATTTTAGTTGTGATGGATTGTATTGGACAATCGTGTAACCTAGGAGATGGATACCACCCAAGCTCTGGCTGGCCCATCTCGAGATTTCTTTCAGTGGGAGAGAAAAATCAAATTTATCTTGCTAAAGTTATAGTTGTTTCAGTATTTTTCAATGTGCATCCAAACTTAATCCTGATACTGCTATGTGTTTAGTATGATATAGCCTTATTATTTTGTTGGGTTTAATGACTATACTTATATTTTACATTTCTCTATTTTTTTTAATTTATAAATTGATTCAGCAACCATTATACCTAAATTGTATAAATGCAAAATTTTGATTATAAGCATGCTTTCCTTTGGATTTTGTATTTTTATACTTTCATATCTTCTTTCCTTTATTGTTTTCTCAATATTTGCACAGCCTGGGCCATGTCCTCTATTATAACCTCATCCACATCCATATCTGCATGCCAAAACAGGAAGAGAGCTGTGTGGAGAGAATCAAAGAAGAATGAATTACAGAGACCTGAATGAAGGGTGGTGGCCCTTTGTACTCATCATGAATGTTCTGAAGTAGGATCACATTCCCCTGCCCTTCTGTGTGCCCACTACCCCCAGGTTTGCCATGACCATGGAAGATACTTTGGCCAGTAGAATTTGAGTAGAGGTGATATGTCACTTCCAAATGGAAGTATTATTTTGTGTCCCACTAGCTGGAATACAGATGTAATGACAGGAGCTGGAGCAGCCATGTTAGCCCAGAGGTAAGTAGCACGGGTGGAAGATGTGACAAGAAAGAAGTTGGGCCCTCATCTCTGTGGACAGACCTGCACTAACATTATATGACAGATAATTGAAATTGTATTGTATTTAAAACAATGTTATTTAGGCTTTTATTACAGTCATTGAACCTGTAACGGAACACTCATAATAGAATAACTGATTTTTGTGTTAGCCTTGTCTTGACATTAGGGTCTGAATGAGACAATATCTACTGATGTATACTTAGAAGTGAGTCAAGTGACAGCCCTGCCCTCTGAAAACTGTGCTCTAGTGTGGGATTCAGAAACTGAAGCAAAAACAAAGCCACATGGCAGGTCAGCTTCAAGATCTTATAGGAACTTTTGGGAGGGGAACATGAATCAGTCCTGATCTCAAGAGGCTGCTTGAAGCAGGGAAAATCCTATATCAGTCTCCTCATAAATAGGCCATGGTGCCAAGCTTCATGTAAAAGTGACTTATTTCAAATTTTTCCCAGAGTGTTTTCCCCTTTGACCCAGTGCTTAAGATATGGGTTTGAGACCTGGTTTGTGAAGATTGCAAATGCCCCAGGGCAACTAAGCCGATGGGCCAAAACTACTGAGCCTGAGTGCATTAGAGCCTGTGATTTACATCAAGAGAAGCACAGGACTGAAAAGCCAGTGCACTGCAATTAAAGAGTAGACTCTGCTCTCTGAAAATAGAGAAGTCCCATACAAATAGCTGTGAAAAGAAGAGAAGCAAAAAGCAAAGGAGAAAAGGAAAGATATAAGCATGTGAATGCAGAGTTCCAAAGAATAGCAAGAAGAGATAAGAAAGCCTTCTTCAGTGATCAATACAAAGAAACAGAGGAAAACAACAGAATGGGAAAGACTAGAGATCTCTTCAAGAAAATTAGAGATACCAAGGGAATATTTCATGCAAACATGGCATCAATAAAGGACAGAAATGGTATGGACCTAGCAGAAGCAGAAGGTATTAATAAGAGGTGGCAAGAATACACAGAAGAACTGTACAAAAAAGACCTTCACGACCTGGATAATCATGATGGTGTGATCACACGTCTAGAGCGAGACATCCTGGAATGTGAAGTCAAGTGGGCCTTAGAAAGCATCACTACAAACAAAGCTAGTGGAGGTGATAGAATTCCAGTTGAGCTATTTCAAATCCTGAAAGATGATGCTGTGAAAGTGCTGCACTCCATATTCCAGCATATTTGGAATACTCAGCAGTGGCCACAGGACTGGAAAAGGTCTGTTTTCATTCCAATCCCAAAGAAAGGCAATGCCAAAGAATGCTCAAACTACCACACAATTGCACTCATCTCACATGCTAGTAAACTAATGCTCAAAATTCTCCAAGCCAGGCTTCAGCAATATGTGAACCATGAACTTCCTGATGTTCAAGCTGGTTTTAGCAAAGGCAGAGGAACCAGTTGCCAACATCTGCTGGATCATGGAAAAAGCAAGAGAGTTCGAGAAAAACGTCTATTTCTGCTTTATTGACTATTCCAAAGCCTTTGACTGTGTGGATCACACACAATAAACTGTGGAAAATTCTGAGAGAGATA
>SJYQ01000474.1:1053307-1072305 GCA_006410935.1 Redunca redunca
CAAATAGGAAAAGGAGTACGTCAAAGCTGTATATTGTCATCCTGCTTATTTAACTTATATGCAGGGTACATCATGAGAAACCCTGGACTGGAAGAAACACAAGCTGGTCAAGATTGCCGGAAGAAATATCAACAACTTCAGATATGCAGATGACACCACCCTTATGGCAGAAAGTGAAGAGGAACTAAAAAGCCTCTTGATGAAAGTGAAAGAGAAGAGAGAAAAATTTGGCTTAAAGCTCAACATTGAGGAAACGAAGATCATGGCATCTGGTCCCATCACTTCATGGGAAATAGATGGGGAAACAGTGGAAACAGTGTCAGACTTTAACTTTTTGGGCTCCAAAATCACTGCAGATGGTGATTCCAGCCATGAAATTAAAAGACGCTTACTCCTTGGAAGAAAAGTTATGACCAACCTATATAGCATATTCAAAAGCAGAGACATTACTTTGCCGACTAAGGTCCATCTAGTCAAGGCTCTGGTTTTTCCTTTGGTCATGTATGGATGTGAGAGTTGGACTGTGAAGAAGGCTGAGCACCGAAGAATTGATGCTTTTGAACTGTGGTGTTGGAGAAGACTCTTGAGAGTCCCTTGGACTGCAAGGAGATCCAAACAGTCCATTCTGAAGGAGATCAACCCTGGGATTTCTTTGGAAGGAATGATGCTAAAGCTGAAACTCCAGTACTTTGGTCACCTCATGTGAAGAGTTGACTCATTGGAAAAAACTCATGCTGGGAGGGATTGGGGGCAGGAAGAGGAGGGGACAACAGAGGATGAGATGGCTGGATGGCATCCCTGACTCGATGGACGTGAGTCTGAGTGAACTCCGGGAGTTGGTGATGGACAGGGAGGCCTGGCATGCTGAGATTCATGGGGTCACAAAGAGTCGGACACAACTGACTGAACTGAACTGAGCAGCAGTGAAGACCTGATGCTGTTCCTAAGTCACTTTGGCCATGTCCGACTTTGTGCGTCCCCATAGGTGACAGCCCACCAAGCTCCACCGTCCTTGGGATTCTCCAGGCAAGAACAGTGGAATGGGTTGCCATTTCTTTCTCCAATGCATGATAGTGAAAAGTGAAAGTGAAGTCGCTCAGTCGTGTCTGACCCTCAGCGACCCCATGCACTGCAGGCATCCAGGCTTCTCTGTTCATCGGATTTTCCAGGCGAGAGTACGGAAGTGGGGTGTCATTGCCTTCTCCACAATGAAGACATAGTGCTCAAAAAATAAATGAATAAATAAATAAATAAAATAAAAGTAAATAAATAAATAAAATAAAATAAACAGTGAGGTCTCATAGAAAGTAGGACATGAAAAAGGATGAAATCAATCTGAGTCTGAGATCATGCAAGTTGTCGAGAGGGAAGCTACAGCCTGTTTTCACAGGAACTTGGGGCATAAGTTGTGCCTCAAACGTGCCCCAACCCAAGGCTAGGGAGCTGGGATTTCACTCTCCAACTAGAGCCTCCTTCTCATCCTTCAGCTAACACCTAATTGGTGTCTCCAAGCCCTTGTATTAGATCCTCCAAAGACAAATCAAAGGTGACACTAGAAGCAAAAGACACCAAAGCTCAGGAACATGAAACCTCAGAGACTATCTCGATTTCTGCACCCAGTCTACCATCTCCAGCATCATGTCTGAAATCCTGCGAGTCTAAAGAACTCCATGGGTCTCTACATGTAAGCAATGTTAAAAAAAAAATTCAGGTTTTAGTTTATATAGGAGTATAGTTGATTTACAACATTGCATTAATATTAGTTGTATGGGAATTTAGTTCCGTTGTACATACACATGTATATATTGTTTCTTAGATTCATTTCCCATACAGGATATTACAGACTATTAAGCAGAATTCCTCTACTGTACAGTAGGTCTCTGTTGATTATCTATTCAATAAAGTAGTATACATATATTAATCTCAAACTCTCAATTTATTCCTCTCTCACCTTTCCACTTTTGTAACTATAATTATTGTTTTGACGGAGGGAAGGGTCTAGGTACTTTTTGGATGAGGGTCTGCACTTGTGAGACTGCAGTGGCTGGGGAAAGCAAGCCTGAGAGAGACCCATTTGAGATGCTGGTAAATGTTGAGAAGGACCTGGCCATGCAAAACCTGGGAGAAGAACATTCTAGATGTGGGAAGTAGCCCCTGCTAAGGACCAAGGTAACCAAGTTTAATAAATGGCTACCCTCCATGACCTCATCCCATGCTTCAGTTGTGAATTAGCAGCAATGAGGCATGTCAGCCTTCCCAAGAAGGGAGTACCTGGGGATATCATGAGGCTTAATATGCTCTGGACTCAGGGATGTGTCCACAAACTGGTTATCCCCAGGAGCATCACGTGCCAGGGGCACCACCAATGCCTCCATGTACTTGTTCTCAGGAGTAGAAACGCCAAAGAACTGATAGAGCAAAGAAACAAGTAATGACTTTTGTTTCGTCTGGCCCAATGTGATTCCCATGGCCCTTTGACCACACTGCTCTCTGCCCAAAACTCTTTCCTCTTTTGCATCTTCAAAGGTGGCTTGTGCATAACATCAGCACCTGGCTCTGAAGCCTGATGGCTGGAATTTAACTCACAGTCATCTGGGACCCAGAGATGTCCAGCCTTGTCCTGTGTTTCTGTCCTTTTTCTCCAACCAGATTTGTAAAGCAAAGTCCCTACAAAATATAAGGGTGACTGTAATTCTCTCAAGGCCTGTGAATCTCCAAGGTCTCTTTGGAGCATCAAAGAGGGAACACATCCCCTGCATCCAGGCTAGTCTCAGATCCCAACCTCGCTCAGCCAGTGGTTCCCTGAGAAAACATAAGGCACATATCTAAGTTACCAGAAGGCTGAGAAGAGAAAGCTTCTCGCTGTGAATGCAGGTTCATGTTACCCAGTCAGCCAAGGGTCTGTCTTGTGTGAATGAGGAGCAGGAGCTCTGGGGATCAGAGTTGGGAAGGAGTCAGTCACCACCTGCAGGGCTGCCTCCTAGAGTCACTACAGCTGGGGCTCCCCCACTGTGCCTGGAACCCAGAAGAAACAGCGCTGAATATTGCCTTCCTGCTCCTACATGGAGGCAGGTCTGCTGCTAAAATCGGAACCAGACTTGAAGGGCAACGGGAAAGAAACTTCCACTCTGGTGCTTGCAGATATCTTAGAGCTACCCAGCAGTGAATGCAATTGAAATTTCTCTCATCTTTCCCTTCCTGAAAGTCTCCTAGTCTTGGAACTAGAGTTCCTGGGTCCCAAGTCTTCACTAGCTTGCCTGAAGCTAAGGTGAGTCATACACCCCAAGGTTCAGTTTCCCATCTCTTGGATGAGGGAGACTGGACTTGCTTCAGAACACTTGTTCCAGATTGAGGCTCAAAGCCAATCAGTGGACAAGTGTCTCAGAGATGGGTGTTGCTGAGGATGATGGTGGGCAGGGAGATGTAACTGTCTGGTTATGTTCATGGGTTCTGGATTCAGGGCTGAGAGTGGTTGACCACTTGGCACACAGCTGCTTTGACACTGGGGTCTTAGAGGACTTGTCCCCTGGAACTTACCATCATTTGGGTTATGTGGGATGAATCAGGTAGTTATAAGTCAAAAGTTACCACTGGGAAAGCTTGTAGATTCCTCAGCAGAAACCCATATTGGGCTGATGAATCATCTCTCCAAATAAACTCTGGGAAATAGGTATGCCAGGACTCTTAGAAAAATTTTGTAGTATTTTAAATACCATTAAAGTAGGTCATCTTTTGGATGATCTTCCATTTGCTCTCTGGCTTGGGATGATGCCCACTCTTAGAGTGGAATCAAAGGGCCTCTGGGGACACTTTCCCTCTCCCTGTGACCCATTAGCAGTGAGTACAGCTCTCTCTCCTCCACTTCTGGAGAAGGAATTCCATCAGGAAGGATGTGACCTCCAAGTTTAACCAGAAGACTCAAGAAGGTCTGGCCCTCAGGTAGGCACTATTCTTTCCCCAGTGCTTCTTCCTTCCCTCCTGGGTCGTGTGCACGCTGCCCACCTCCTAGTTACTGGGTTCTGAATTCCTCCTCCCTTCACTTGTAGATATCTTGGCAGTCCCACTTGTGGCTCCCTCCCTACCCAAGGCCAACCCTTTACCTGCAGACGGCACTAAAGAAGGGAAAACCATGACGGGTGTTCCCAGTTCGTTCTTTTTAAGATTTATGCATTCCCTCTGCTTCCAGACCCTGTCCTGAATCATCAACATCTCCAGCTAGATGACTCAGCTTAGCAGAGGAATAGAGATGCAGATGAGGGAGGGGAGTGGTAAAGGTATCAGGTGTGAGGGACAGTTTTCAGATGACAAGAGATGAGTTGGAGTAAGGAGCATGTGGTCCTCCAACCACTCATTCATTGCGGACCTGCCTGAATCTGTAATCTTGGGCTCCTCAGGCTATCACTAAGACAGAAACATCACAATGGACTTTCTATAAACTTTTTACTGCAAAACAATTTCAAACATAACAAATATAAGAAAGAAGAGTGTCATGAACCCTATATTTCATCATTTGGCATCAGTAACTACAAAACTAACCTCTTAGTCCCACTGGTTGTCATAGACTGGAGACTATGCAACATCCAGGTGGTGGCCAATTGAGTTCCCAGCAAAGACATTGTTGACTTGCATCAGTATTTCTCTTGTTGCTATGTTCTCACATGTGGTAGTGGAAGGGAAGGAAGAAGAGGGAGAATAAGAGAGAAAAAGAGGGAGAGGCTAGTCCCATCATGAGGGACCACCATCAAAACCCCATGTCAACCTGGGTAACTCCCAAAGGCCCTACGTCCTAATACCATCACATTGGGAGTCAAGGGTGGACACAATTCAATCCATAGCACCTATGCATAGTGTAGCAGCTATCTGTTTTTAAATCAAGACAGACTGTCATTTCATTCTCTCTTTTAACCCTTATTCATTTTTCCTGAAGAATTTTAGGGACAAGATGAACATTTCACCAAATGTACATAATGAGTATTTGTGGTAGAATGATAGGATATGAAAAAAATGCTCTTTTGCTCCCAAACAAATGAACACTTTCTATCCAGTCCATGTGAAAATTTCCCTGAGTCTCAAAAAGCAGATGTCTTTTCACAGTTTATTGAGAGAATGTAGTCATATGCTGCACTTGGTCCATATCATGGCTCAGATCATGAACTCCTTATTACCAAATAAAAACTGAAACTCAAGAAAGTGGAGAAAAGCACTAGACCATTCAGGTATGACATAAAACAAATCCCTTAGGACTATACCATGGAAGTGAGAAATAGATTTAAGGGACTAGATCTAATAGACAGAGTGCCTGAATAACTATGGACAGAGGGTTCATGACATTGTACAGGAGACAGGAATCAAGACTATCCCCAAGAAAATGCTGTGCAAAAAAGCAAAATGGCAGTCTGAGGCAGCCTTGCAGATAGCTGTGAAAAGAAGTGAAGCAAAAAGCAAAGGAGAAAAGCAAAGATATACCCATGTGAATGCACAGTTCCAAAGAATAGCAAGAAGAGATAAGAAAGCCTTCCTCAGTGATCAATGCAAAGACATAGAGGAAAACAATAGAATGGGAAAGACTAGAGATCTCTTCAAGAAAATTAGAGATACCAAGGGAATATTTCATGCAAAGATGAGCTCAATAAAGGACAGAAATGGTATGGACCTAACAGAAGCAGAAGATATTAAGAAGAGGTGGCAAGAATACACATAGGAACTGTACAAAAAAGAGCTTCATGACCCAGATCATCACGATGGTGTGATCACTCACCTAGAGACAGAGATCCTGGAATGTAAAGTCAAATGGGCCTTAGGAAGCCTAACTGCAAGCAGAGCTAGTGGAGGTGATGGAATTTCATTTGAGCTATTTCAATTATTGAAAGATGATGCTATGAAAGTGCTGTATACAATACGCCACAAAATATGGAAAATACAGCAATGGCCACAGGACTGGAAAAGGTCAGTTTTCATTGCAATCCCCAAAGACAGGCAGTGCCAAATAATGCTCAAACTACAGCACAGTTGCACTCATCTCACACGCTAGTAAAGTAATGCTTAAAATTCTCCAAGCCAGGCTTCAGCAGTATGTGAACCATGAACTTCTAGATGATCAAACTGGCTTTAGAAAAGGCAGAGGAACCACAGATCGTATTGCTCACATCTGATGGATTATCAAAAAAGCAAGAAATTCCAGAAAAACACCTATTTCTGCTTTACTGACTATGCTAAGCCTTTGACCGTGTAGATAAAAATAAAACATGGAAAATAATTAAAGTGATGGGAATACCAGGCCACCTGACCTGCCTCTTGAAAAACCTGTATGCAGCAACAGTTAGAACTGGACATGGAGCAACAGACTGGTTCCAAATAGGAAAGGAGTACATCAAGGCTGTATATCATCATCCTGCTTATTTAACTTATATGCAGAGTACAACATGAAAACGCTGGGCTGGAAGAAGCACAGGCTGGAATCAAGACTGCTAGGAGAAATATCAACAGCCTCAGATATGCAGATGACACCTCCTATTGCAGAAAGTGAAGAAGAATAAAGAAACCTCTTGAAGTTAAAAGAGGAGAGTGAAAAAGTTGGCTTAAAGCTCAACATTTAAAAAACTAAGATCATGTCATTCTGTCCCATCACATCATGGCCAATAGATGGCAAAACAGTGGAGATAGTGGTTGACTTCATTTTTTCTGGGCTCCAAAATCACAGCAGATGGTGATTGCAGCCATGAAATTAAAAGACGCTTACACATTGGAAGGAAAGTTAAGACTAATCTAGACAGCATATTGAAAAGCAGAGACTTTACTATGTCAACAAATGTCCGTGTAGTCAAGGCTATGGTTTTTCCAGTGGTCATGTATGGATGTGAGAGTTGGACTATAAAGAAAGCTGAGTCCTGAAGAATTGATGCTTTTGAAATTTGGTGTTGGAGAAGAATCTTGAGTGTTCCTTGGATTGCAAGGAGATCCAACCAGTCCATCCTAAAGGAAATCAGTCCTGAATGTTCACTGGAGGGACCGATGCTGAAGCTGAAACTCCAATACTTGGGCCACCTGATGCAAAGAGTTGACTCATTTGAAAAGACCCTGATGTTGGGAAAGATTGAGGGCAGGAGGAGAAGGGCATGACAGAGGATAAGATGGTTGAATGGCATCACCAACTCAATGGACATGAATATGTGTGGACTCTGGGAGTTGGTGATGGACAAGAAGGCCTTGCATGCTGCTGTTCATGGGCTCCCAAAGAGTTAAACATAACCAAGCAACTGAACTGAACTGAAGTTGTTGAACATAGTGTCAGATTTCTTTCCTTTATTTTGCTTTTCATTTTCTTTGGTTTTGTGTTTGATGGGCAGGATTTTTGTTTTTCCTTAGAAGATATTCCACTTTGAATGTAGAGTCATAAGTCTGAATTTTAAAGTCACTTAAATAATGTGTTGTTATAGGTAGCCAGCCAACAACTTAATGCAATTAGTTTCATTAGTTTTTGTTCTCAATTTGTTCAGTTCAGCTCAGTCCTTCAGTTGTGTCTGTTTTTTTGCAGTGCCATAGAATGCAGCATGCCAGGCTTCCCTATCCATCACCAACTCTCGGAGCTTGCTCAAGCTCATCTCCATCGACTTGGTGATGCTGTCCAACCACCTCATCCTCTGTCTTTCACTTCTCCTCTTGCCTTCAATCTTTCCTAATATCAGGGTCTTTTCCAATGAGTCAGCGTGTTTAGTATGCATTCATTCTCTTTAAAAATCAACCAACATAAATTCAATTCCTCTCTGTCCCCACTGCACTCCCAGCTCTAGCCCAAAACAAAAAAAATGCAGAGACTGAAGGCTGATTCCAGCACATTGCTGTGGAGATTTCGTTCCCACTTAATTTTTTGGGGAAAAAAAATTAGTTGCTAACATTAAAATCAGTAGATTGTACATAAATAAGCAAACTTCCGATTCTCTTGAAAACATGGCCATCTAGCCTGCTTTCCAGCATGGGTGATTTGGAGGAAAGGCTGTTCCTAGTGGAAAAGCCTGTGCTGCCCAGATTCCAACATGGCCACCTAGTCCTACTATCATATCTCCTGCATCTTGGGGCCATGAGTTTGTGAGAACGAGACTTCTAGCTCTCTTAAGATAAAGACTACTTTTGTCTTGATCAACTTTGACTTTGAAGCCTTTAACCTAGAGCCTAGCACACAGTTCATCCTTGTACATTTGTTGGATGATATAAAATATCTTGTGGATGCATATGACATTTCTTCCAATACTGAAACCATGCAATTGAAGTATTGCTCTGCCCTAAATCTATGATACAGCCTGGCATCATAGGTGCCCCTGATGTCTGCCATTAGACCCCCTACCTAAAGCCAGTTGCATGTCCCTGGGCTGTCCCTGAAGCCTTCACTTTGCCATTTGACAACTTATCATCTTAGCAATCTCTTCTCAAATGAAGACAGCAATGCATATCTCATGAAGTGGCTAGGAAGATGACATGAAACCACGAGTGTCGAGCATGCCCCCTAGTATCCATTTTCATGATGTATTTAGCAGTTTTTTTCTCCAAATAGGCAAGGTTCTCCGTCTTCATAGATGTCCATGCAGATTAGTTTTATTTTCCAGCCAAGCGTCAAGGAAGAGATTACAGTTCAATTCTCGGTATTCTGTGAAGCTTCAAAGTCCATTCGCCAAGGACACTGATGAAGGTAAAGATTTTATCAAGAGCTTTGTGTTGTTTTTTTTTTTTCCCAGATCTTTTAGTGGCCTAAAGGGGAAAACTAGGGTAGGTTAGAGCATATATAACTAGAGGCTCGCAGTCACCACTACATGCTAAGAACCAAAACTTCCCTGAGTACTTGGAGCCAGGAAAGAAGCATGAAGTGGCTTGTGCTCCTCGGGCTGGTGGCCTTCTCAGAGTGCATAGTCAAGTAAGTATGGGGACTGTATGTCACATAATATTCCTTTCTCGGATTTTTCTTTTCATCTGATTATTCTTCCACCCATCAGATTTAGAAGGGAATGGAGTATTTCGTAAGAGTCTTAAAGTGTAACTCTTACTTATTGATAAGTAACTTGCTAGAGGAACTGTGGATCCCAAGGTCTTGGTGTAGATTTGGGTTGCACAAATCTTGGGGTCCAGTCATGTCATGACCTGTTGAAAATACAACTCCTTGCAACTGTTCAGTGCACAGTCTATGCAGATGTCGATGTGATCAATGTGGAATAGCACTAACATGTTCTCTTTTTTCCCTGTCTACTTCAGTGTGTATATGCCTATGTCTGCATCTCTGTATCACTGTCATTTATCTCTCCATCTCTTTGGAAGTCACTGGGAGTCTATTTCTCTTTGTGTTGTTTTCTTTTAATTTTTCATTTTACTCTTACTTCCTTCTCAAGCCTCTGAATTTCCCTTCTTTGTTCCCTATATCTTGGATTCTTCTTTCAATTCTCTCTTCTCTTTCAAAGTGGAGAAAGACACACTGTTTTATATACACTGTTTTGTATCTGACAAGCAGTGTGACCAGAGCAAACTCAGAAACCTCTTGCATTTCAAATTCCTCCCTTTTAAAAGAGGATAAGAGTTCCCCTTCTACCTCCACCCTTGAGGTTCTATGAGAAGGAATCTGTGGGATGGCAACAGCAATGCTAAAGGCTGTCATTGTTGAGACTTCCTATTAATCAGGTACCTTATATCCATCACTTCACTTATCCCCAAAATATTCTATTTGGAGGGTTTGTATTGTTATATTCCACCATTTTACTGAAGGGGAGACTGAGACACCACATGGTCATATGGCTTACCCAAGACTGCAGAAAATTACCTGTATTCAAATCTATGTCTTTGCCATGGTATATGCATAAAATTTTGATAATAATGTGCCTCATAAAAAGGATTAGAAAATACACAGGGCCATTACACTGACAATTAAACCTTAACACTGACAGCTAATTATAGCATCTTCTTTGTTTCTTTGTCAAATGCTTGGTAAAAGAATACCTCTAAGGAGAGTGAAGACCATGAGAAACACCCTCAGTGGAAAAAGCATGCTGAACAATTTCTTGAAGGAGCGTGGTAACAGATTGTCCCAGATTTCTTTTCGTGGCTCAAATCTAACTATTCACCCGCTGAGAAACATCAGAGATGTGAGTATTCTGGGAGGATGGCGCTCCACAGAGCCTCCTGGTGCTCTAGCCTAGCATGCGGCTCATCTGGAGGTGCCAGGCGGGATGTTGGGGTTGGGGTTCCTGCAGGAGGCAGAGACACTGGAAAACAGGGACCCTAACCAGAGGAGAAGGCAGTCTCATCCTCAACTGTTGGTCTTTGTGACTGGGCCTGGCAATTAACAGGTGGCAGGTAAATATCCATTTATTTGTCAAATATGTGTCATTAGTTTGAAGGTGATTGTTCCTTCCAAAGTAAATGAGCCATTCAGTTACAGATGAAGAGTGAACCATCACTGATCAGAAGGTAGAAACAACTGCAAAGCAATTGTGAATCCCTAGATAGAGGAATTCAGTTTCCACAGATGCAAGATAAACAGCAGTAAAAAGTTACTGAACCTGTAATCCGTTTATGGCCATAAGAATCTAACAAAGTTCTTACAGTTTTTAGATTAGAAAATGGCTTATTTTTTCTTAAAGAATGCCCATGCCAGCCTGAGAGATAGGCAGAGTAAATACATGTCAAATGAAAGGGTCACCTGTGTGGTGTTGATTGAATGTGGTCTGAGTTTAGAGGGAGTGGCTGGGGTTGATCAAGAAGGACCTCCTGGAGAAGAGGGTACTAAGACTGGGTTTGAAGAGATAACAGAGTTTCTCAAATGAAGGCACCAGAACTTCCCTGGGTGTCCAGTGGTCATGGAGGCCCAGTTTTTATGCCTCTGGGCTTCCATGAAGGAGGAACCACTTCAAAGCCTGGTCATAGAGTCAATATCCTGCATACAATGTGGCACAGGAAAAATATATCAAATGCAAGCACCTATGTGACCAAAGTCTGTGAGCTGCATGGTGAGCTGCATGAGCTGCATGGTGAGCTGCATGAGATCACAAAGTGATCTCAAGAGATATATAGAACCCAGAGGGAGGCATCAGTGTGGGAATGGATGGTAGCCAGCTCTGCACTAACCCACTCCCTCCTTCTCCCTGTAGATGCAATACATAGGTAACATCACCATTGGAACACCCCCACTGGAATTCCAGGTTGTCTTTGACACAGGCTCATCTGACTTGTGGGTGCCCTCCCTCTTTTGCACCAGTCCAGCCTGTGGTGAGACACACACTCCCTACCCAGACCATCCTTCACTTGCCCTGTGGCCTTGTTTTCCACCCTTGGCACCTGATGACACTCATTTCTTGTGTCCGCAGCTACACACGTTAAGTTCAGACAATTTCTTTCTTCAACCTTCCGGCATACTCTAAAGACCTTCAGGATCACCTATGGAACTGGGAGAATGAGAGGATTCGTTGCTTATGACACAGTTCGGGTAACAGTGTAACAAATGCTGAGTCAGGGCTGACTATGAAGCGACCACTCTTTGCAAAACAGATGCAGGACCATCTGGCAGGACCCTTCCTAGCCTAATCCCCATAGATATTAACCATCTTACCCACAGGATCATGTCTCTGGGGAGGCAGTGTCCATGGTGACTTACGAGCAAGCAAATTAGCTAACCCAGAGAGTGGCTTGTGGTGTGGACTTGCAGCTCCTCTGCCCATGAGCAGTTCAAGGTTCATTTTGCTGGGAGCGAGAAGAAGTGATTAAATCACCCACATTTATTTTCACAAACTGTTCCAGGCACTTTCAAGTGATAACTGGTTTAATCCTGCAGCAACCCCACACAGCAGTTACTCTGATTAGCTCGTGAGACATATGAGGAAACTGAGGTGCAGGCAAGCAAGGGCCTTGTTGAGGGCACACATGTAAAAGGTGGAGTTAGGTTTGCTTTTCAGGCCTGAAGTTGCTGTGGGGATTTTGGGGACAGGATAAAAGTGATCTGGGGACCCTGGGGGCAGTCAAGAGCTTCAGGTATCCAGAGTGGGAAACTGGAGGCCTGAGAAGTCAAGGGGCCTGATAAATGAGTTCTCACTCTAGAGGACCCTTGACAGTCTAATAAACGTATGGCCTGCCTCCCCCAAATACTGAGTATCTCTCTTTTTCTGTCTCATACACACTCACAGAAATATACACATATCTCCAAAAGTGAATTCCCCAGGCAGTAATTGCACAGAACCCTGCAAGCAAGACTGTGTTTTTGGCTTCTGTCTTCCTTGACAGATGCAGAATCCATAGTACGTTACAGCAAATGAAGCCCATTCCTGTCATTAGGTCACAGTGATGCCAAAGAGAAGCCTATCTTGCTCTCAATTATTTTGTCCATAAGGTGGCACTAATGGGACCTGGCCTGACTCTTGGTTGTCCCACGTGTACAGAAGCCAGGAAGTCAATTTAACTCACTCAGGTGGTGTTTTTCAGAGGGGTAGATTTTTAAAATTCACAGCCTTTATCAAAAGGAACCCAAATTTCCCGCCCAGCTTCGTCTAACCACCTATGGGCCACTGAAGACAAAGCACAGCCTCAATTCTTCTGAGGATCTAATGGCAATGCACCCTAGGCCAGTCCTAGCCCCACTTCACATATCTGTAAGTGGGAACACTCTTCTCTCCCACAGATTGGGGACCTTGTAAGTACTGACCAGCCGTTTGGTCTAAGTGTGGCAGAATACGGGTTTGAGGACACAGATTATGATGGCATCTTGGGCTTGAACTTCCCCAACAAATCCTTCTCTGGAGCCATCCCGATCTTTGACAAGCTGAAGAATGAAGGTGCCATTTCTGAGCCTGTTTTTGCCTTCTACTTGAGCAAGTAAGTCTGAGATGGACAATCACTTTATCCAAATTAGCTGTAAGATGCTTTCAGTTGCATGAAAATTATAGAACACTTGATAAAAAAGGATCCTGAGAGATAATCTAATCCAGGATAACTATGGCCCTAGGACCCTACCTGGTTTCACCACTGGCTTTTATAAATAAAATTTTATTGGAACACAACCCTACTCCTGGGCTCAAGACCAGTAACTTGGTCTAGCGGGATGAGTATGGAGGAAGGCTAATGGAAGGCAACAGGAAACAATTTGAGGGAAAGGCATTAGGATTTACTTATGAGGTTGATAAGGAAGGAAGGAAAGAAAAGGTGGATATGGAAAATGGTGGATATCTTTGCTTCCTCATTAGCATTTCACTGGTAGCTTAGGACCAGCTCCCCAATTTATGGAGCCAGTGAGAAATGAAAGTGTGAGGCACAAAAGTGTGGAACACCTTGTTCAGGAAATATGAGGCATTTTAAGACAGGAAGAGCAGAGTTGGGGCCCCTTCTGAGTGTGGGCCTTTTGGACAGTAGAGGTCACAGGCCAGCAGAGCCAACTCTGGGTGAGCTGATCCCACACCCTTAGAACTCCCATTCTTTGATTTTCCTGAAAAACGACAAGCTGGACAAGGAGAAAGCCAAAACACTTCAGCACCCTGTCCTCTAATGGTGTCTGAGCATTCAGGTCACTGGAAGTCCAGGGCATTTTCAGAAGACATAGTGGGTGGAGCCCAGCCAAGTGATTCAGCATCTAACCTCCTCTGTGCCACTCATGAGACAGTAACAGACCTCAGTCTGGATCTCAATGTCTCCTAGAAGCTATTTCTGCATCTGTACATGGGGACCTTATTAGGGCCTTGATGGGTGGACAAGCACAGCTCTCAGACAGTGCTGTTGTTATTGTCTTCCAAGGATCAACTCCTCACTCTCTCTACAGAGACAAGCGGGAGGGCAGTGTGGTGATGTTTGGTGGGGTGGACCACCGCTACTACAAGGGAGAGCTCAACTGGGTACCACTGATTGAAGCAGGTGACTGGAGTGTACATATGGACCGGTAAGCCTCACCCTCTGAGGGTCAGCCCAAGTGATGCTCCCACTGCTGTACATGGACACAGGCAGACACACACATATGTATTCTCAGACACAGAGTCACACAGACATATACAACATCCATAACGACACAGACAGACACACAGACACATGGAAACATGCAAGCTGACACATATAAACCTACACAGAGACACATAACAACATGCATAGCTAGTCAGAGACACACAAACACACACAGAGACACATACAAACACACATAAAAACAAACACAAAAGCCCATAAATACACAAACAACCCCTGGGTTCATAATACCCAGGTCTTCTGACCAGGGCTCTAACAAGGGTCCAAAAAGGGTCCAGAGAAGTCTGTGCAGCTGGGAGAGGGCTGCACCCACTGCCCTTTGAGGTGGGGAGCATGGTTAGAGGACTCTACAATGTGGTGAACAGAGGATCAGGGAGAATTTCACCAGCCTGAACAAAGCTATGATAAGATGACTGACTGTCCAGGGCTACCTTGGACATAGGAAGTTCTTAGTACAGATAAACGTCATTTTAAAAACAAGGACATTCCTGAGAAAATGGGGAAAACTGGTCTTCTTAGGGAGCACCTACCCAGCAGTGAAGAGAGCTTGGCTGTAGTCTTAAGATGTGAAAGCAACTAATAAAAAAGACATCCCACGTTCTTGAGCACACAGTGGGACAGGGTCTATAACAGAATCAGCAATGTGGGATCCAGGAGTGACCTGAGGACAAGAAGCATAATTGATAAAATTCTGTGTGATACCCTCAGACAAAAGATGACCTATCCTTTGGCGTTTCTGTGGGCTAGTCATGTATTTCCTGACCAGGGTCACAGGGTCTGATCTGGTCGTAGGAGCAGTGCTGGGAGCCACCCTCTCCCAGAGGAGCCCCTCTCTCCCCCTACTATGAGAATCTGCTGCCCCTGTGAATCTCCATCTTCATTCTGTGTGCAACCGTTTTTTGTTACCCACCAGATACTGCTCTCTGGAGGTTTCTTATTGGTTTCTCAGTCTTCATTCACTCATTGAACAGACAAGCACTGGGCATCCACTGTGTGCCAGGCACTTTAGGGAGGCAAGGAGAATAAAACTCACCCTCACATCTAAGGCGGAAGATGTACATGAAGTGACTCGCCCACATAGTGATTGTGACTTTGGTACATGCTAGACATGAGGAGGAGAAGGCAGTGGCAACCCACTGTGGTACTTTGCCTGGAAAATCCCAGGAACCACAGAGCCTGGCGGGCTGCCCTCTATGAGGTCACACAGAGTCGGACATGCAGCAGCAGCAGACATGAGGAAGAGTCTACCGAGATTGACCAAGACAGGAGACTGATAAACACCAGGGGAAAGACTTCCCGAAAACAATACAATTAAACTGGAATCTGGAAGATGAGAAGTAATTTACTTGTCAAAGTGGAGTGGAGTATTCTAGGAAGGAAGACCAGCTTGTGTCAAGGTGAAAAATATCCTGGTGTATTCAAGTACTGCATTTGAGGATGTCAAGAAAGGTGCTGTGTTGAGAGCAAAGGAAAAGAGGGCCAGAGATGAAGGGCTGTTTAGGAGACATTCAGGAAGGGGACAACTCTGGGGAGACTAAGAGTGACCTTGATGCCCGCTTTCTTCCATTGTCTCTCAGCATCTCCATGAAAAGAAAGGTAATTGCTTGTTCTGGAGGCTGCAAGGCCGTTGTTGACACTGGGACATCACTGATCGAAGGCCCAGGAAAACTGGTCGATAAAATACAGAAGCTCATCGGCGCCAGGCCATGGGGTTCCAAGGTGAAGTGTCATGCCCCAGGGTCACTCCCAGTCTCTATACACAACAAGGATCTCCAGGGCCAACCTCTCCCTCTCTCTTTAACAGCACTACGTTTCATGTTATAAAGTCAATACCCTGCCCTCTATTATCTTCACCATCAACGGCATCAACTACCCAGTGCGAGGTCGAGCCTACATCCTCAAGGTGAGGGGACAATACTGAGGGTTGGTTTTCAAACTGGAGCTTGCAGGAACTCTTGGGCTGCGGCTTGGAGGAGGGCGCCCTCTAGAGGCCATGTCACACCATTGCAGATGCTGCTGAGCCCTGAGGCTAGGCCAGTACCTCCCACAAATCCAATCACTTGAGAGAAAAGGGCCGTATGGGACACTGATCTTCCTGAAATAAATGTGGAGATACCACACCATATGGCATGGTGGGAGTCAAAAGGAGAGGGGAACACTAAGGTCTTCAGTCCTCAAAGAGCTTCAATTCTGAACATGTAGGTGCATGAACATGAAATTCAGCTCTAGCAGTCCCTGAAATAGGCCATGTTACAAGGAGAATGGCTGGGGACAGTCCCAGTGTGATGTCCCAGCATAAGTTAACAGTCTCTGTTCCCTTCTCAAAGTTTTCTTGGTTTGGGGATAAATTACATGCTCAGCCTAGTTCTCGGCTTCATCTTCCCCTTGCTCAGGCCATGGGGCCTCTTTTGTGAGTTGGTATACCCGACACCTCTGTGGGGAGGTTGAGTCCTAAGGAGAATAAAGGGTGCACAGTGACTGCTAAGCCCCAGCACAGGGTGGAGGCTTCATGTCAGCTCCCTGAGAGAGTTCAGAGCAGGCTAATGGGCTCAAAGAAGGCTTTGAGGAAGAGAGGGAATTTCAGGAATTCTAAAACCACAAACTCATTGAACCATATGGAGGGCTGCTTGGTTCTAGGCAGAATTGCACTGGATTCCATGCAAATGGCATCTCAAGGTGGTCTGCACTGGGGCACTGGGGACTTACTAGGAGTGATGAGGGCTATGGACTGACCCGTGGGAATGGGGAACAAGAGTACTTTACCCAACCAAGCCTGGAGTGGTCAAAGAGGGTGAGTGTGGGCCGAAGTAGGCTGCTCAGTGTTCCTGAGTTAAGTCTTCAAGAACATGTCGTGGGCACTGCTCTGTTTAAGATGGATAACCAACAACAAGTTACTTTGTAGCACAGGGAACTCCACTCAGTTTTATGACAGCCTGGATGGGAGGGGTGTCTTTGGGACCAGGATATTCGGATACATACAGCTGAGCTCCTTTACTGTCCACCTGAAACTCATATTATTGTTAATCAGCTATATTCCAATATAAAATAAAGTTGTTTTTTTTTTTAATAAAGTACGGATTGTGGGGATGCAGGAGGAGGACCTGCATTCTCTGCAGAGAAAACAAGGAGCAGGAGGCAGAAAAAAAGAAACAGGGAGTGAGGGGAACTAGGGACACATTTGTTCTTTTCTAAAATATTATAATGAAGTGTGGCTAATCTTCAGTGTTGAGTTAAATTCTGCTGCACAACAATGTGACTCAGTTATACACACACACATATATATATACCTATGTATGTTTTTCATGTAGTTTATCAGTGAATATTGAATACAGTTCCTTACGCTTTACAGTAGGACTTTGTTGTTTTTCCTTCCTCTCTTTCCCCAACTCCTAGTCCTCCACTCACCACACCCTTCCTCATGACACCCTCATGTCTTGGACCTCTTTGGTTTTGGATGAACTCTCATATGCCCTGCTGCTGAGAAAACCCCTTGATACTTACCAAAAGAGGGAAATAAAACAAAGAATTGTGCTGGGACTGGATATTGTGGGGAGTCACCGGTAAGGGCTCATGCTGACTGGTGTGTGTCTCTGACTCCCCCAGGATTCTAGAGGCCGCTGCTATACCACCTTCACAGAGAACAGATCGAGTCCATCTAAAGAGACCTGGATCCTGGGTGACGTCTTCCTGAGGGTGTATTTCTCAGTCTTTGATCGAGGAAATGACAGGATTGGCCTGGCACAGGCAGTATAAATGTTTGGTGTGGTTCAGGAATCAGTAAGGCCACTCTGAGAAAACACTAAATCACACTTAGGGTAATCCTGCCCAGGATGCTGGTGAACTGTATTTGGTGGTCTGCACACCCTATTCTCAGTAAAGAATAAAGGGTTTCACTCATAATGGTGCTGAAAAAAATGGTTGCCTCTGTTTGTGTCTGGAAGTGAAGGATCTAGAACCAAGTCTGAATCAAAATTGAGAGAAGCCCTACTCCAACTGGCTTCAAGGAAAAGGGAGACTTATTGAAATGATTCTGGGAATCCAAACACAAGACTCAGAGCAAATACAAAGATCTCAGTGACCGGACCCAAGAAATCAGAAGTCATCAGTTCTCCCTCACTCTCGCTCTTTCCCTTCACACTTCTTTGATGGTCTTAGCCTGGCAGCTTTCTTCCTTAAGACTTCTACACCTAGTGAGGGAGTCCAAGCTACATGCTCTAGAGTTTTAAATCCCGAAGGCATCACCTAGTAAGGAAAGACGATCGCAGACATCAGAGTTCACTGGTGTTCTCTGAATGACCCACCTCAGATCACATGTACAGCCCTAGATCATGCCACCCTGGCATGAAGATGGGGTCTTATCACTCGCTTTACATGGTCTTAGGCCCTGACCAGGCAGCACACATGATTGTCAATTTTCTCCAAAACTACATAACTGAAGCTGGGGAGAGGCAGCCCCAAGGATAGTGACTGGCAGATGGTCTAGGCCCTGGAAGAGTTTGTGATGATCCACCAACTCCACCACTTCCTCATTCAGAGGAATTATAAGGGATAATGAAATAGTTTCTCTTTGTCCCATCTCAGATGATCTTATCACTAGGCTTCTCCTACAGGGGACTTTGGGTGAGGTACTTCATGCAGAGCAGATTCCCTTTTGTTCCCACACCCCAGTCACCAGCTCTCTGCCACATATGCCTGCTCTGTCCTTTCCAGTTTTACTTGGTAAGTGGTGGCCCCAGTGGATCCCTGAGCCATCCCCCTCCTCCAGGACACAGAATGCCCCTTCCTTGGCCTCCAGTGCTGCTGGGGAGAATGCAACACATATATCGGGGGACCCAGAGTACACAGACCCTTCAGCCTTTCTGAGCTTCTCCATGGGTGGGGCTACAAACTATTTGCTTGGAGCTGCTACGGTTAGGCACTTTTGTAGTGGAAGCATCCGTTCTTTCCACCTGGAGGCCCTCAGTAAATGCCTCAGCTGAGTCAGCAGGGGTCACAGGCTGATTTCCTTTTTTTTTTTTTTTTTTTTT
>SJYQ01000474.1:1072446-1111552 GCA_006410935.1 Redunca redunca
ATACTCCATTGTGTATATGTACCACAGCTTTCTTATCCATTCATCTGCTGATGGACATCTAGGTTGTTTCCATGTTCTGGGTATTATAAACAGTGCTGCGATGAACATTGAATGGTTTATTCTCCTTGTTGTATAATGGACTCTCAAGAATCTTCACAAGCACCACAGTTCAAAAGCTCAATTCTTTGCTATTCACCCTTTCTTATGGTCCAGATCACACATCTGTACATGATTACTGGAAAAATCATAGCTTTGACACTAGAGACCTCTGTAGCAAAGTGAGTCTCTGCTTTCTTTATACACTGTGCAGGTTTTTCATAGCCTTTCTTCCTTCCAAGGAGCAAGTGTCTTTTAATTTTGTGGCTGCAGTCAAGGTCCATAGAGGTTTTGGAGACTAGGAAAATAAAATCTGCCACTGTTTCCACTTTTCCATCATCTATATGCCATGATGTGGTGGGACTGGATGCCAAGAATGTTGAGTATATTTTTGTGAATAGTTTTTTGAATGTTGAGTTTTAAGCTAGTTATGCATCTCCTCTCCTCCTCAAGAGGCTCTTTACTTCTTCTTGGCTTTCTGTCATTATGGCAGTGTCATCTTCATATCTGTGGATGTTAATATTGCTCCCAGCAATCTTTATTCCAGCTTAGGATTTATGCAGTCCAGCATATTGAATGATGTATCCTGTAGAGAAGTTAAATAACTAGAGTGAGAATGTACACCTTGTCATGCTTCTTTCCCAGTTTTAAATCTTTCAGTTGTTCTGTGTCTGATTCGAACTGCCACTTTTTGACCTACATACAGACTTTTCAGGAGACAGGTAAGGTGATCTGGTACTAGCATTTCCTTAAAAATTTTCCACGGTTTGTTGTGGTCCACACACTGAAAGACTTTAGAATAGTCAGTGAAGCAGACAGAAATGTTTTCTGGGATTCCCTTGCTTTCTCTATGATCCAATGGACTTTGGCAATTTGATCTCTGGTTCCTCAAATCAGTATATACATCTGGAAGTTCTCAGCTCATGTATTGTGAAGCTTAGCTTGAAGGATTTTGAGCATTATCTTGCTAGCAAGTGAGATGAGCACAATTGCAGTATAGGTTGAACATTCTTTGCAATTGCCTTTCTTTTGGATTGGATTGAAAATTGACCTTTTCCAACACTGTGGCCACTGCTGTGTTTTCCAAATTTGCTGACATATTGAAAGCAGCACTTTTACAGCCTCATTCTTTAGGATTTTTAAATAGCTCAGCTGGAATTCCATCACCTCTCCTATCATTGTTTGTAGTGATGCTTCCTAAGGCCCACTTGACTTCATACTCCAGTATATCTGGCTTTACATGAGTGACCCAAGCATCATCCCTATCCCGGTCATTGTGACCATTTTTGTACAGTTCTTCAGTGCATTCTTGAAACCTCTTCTTAATCTCATCTGCTTCTGTTAGGTCTTTGACTTTTCTGTCCTTTATTGTGCTCATCCTTGCATGAAGTGTTCCTCTGGTAGTTCCAATTTTCCTGAAGCAATCTATACTCTTTACAATTCTATTATTTTCCTCTAATTCTTGCAGTGTTCATTAATGAAGACTTTCTTACGTCCCCTTGCTATTCTCTGGAAGTCTGCATTCCATTGAGTATATCTTTTCCTTTCCCTTTTGCCTTTCACTTCTCTTATTTTCTCAGCTGTTTTTAAGGCCTCCTAAAGCAACCCCTTTTCCTTCTCCTATTTGTTTTTCTTGGGGATGGTTTTGGTCACCACCTCCCTTACAATGTTACAAACCTCCATCCATAGTTCTTGAGGCTAACAGATGTAATCCCTTGAATCTATTTTTCATCTTTGCTATAAAATCATAAGGGATTTGATTTAGGTCACAGCTGAATGTTCTACTGGTTTTCCTTACTTATTTCAATTTAAGGCTGAATACTGCTTGCTTCTGCCTAAGGATTGTTGCCAGATCACCACCCACCACTCCTAGTCTGTGAGGAGCAAAAACACACCCTAGTTTGGGCTTGGCTTTTCATGTGATTAGATGTGTGAACTTGATCAAGTCCCTTAACCTCAGTTTTATCATCTTGTCAATGGGCACAATGATGATAATTCCACCTCTAGATGCATGTGTGCCTGCTAAGAACAAGTGGCTCTGAGAGAGCTTTCTGGGTTCCTGAGTCTGGAACAAATATGAATTATTCTGTCATGTGGGGAGAAGGAAATCTTGTTTAGAGGTTATGGCTGCCATCCCCAAGGCTAACTATTGATTCAAGCCAAATGACATCTATCTCTGAACCCTGGCCCAGAACTCTGACTGAGCTGATGCTTCTGTTTTCTGGGCCCCAACAAGAGCTAATCATTACTGGCTCAGATTGCTCTGTTCCCTGCCTTATCAGTCAGCTTTCCTTGTCAACTACTTCTAGCCTGAAATCACACTGCAAGGAGAATTGTAAGGCTTCTGGTCTCTTTTCCATTTCCCATACCTCCAGTGTAGCAAGAAGTAGCTGTTATGGCTACTTGTCATACAGCTATGAAAACTGTATAGTCCAATCTCGGCCTGTTAAATGAAACTGTCCCCATTTGTCCCCTCATATTTAAATTACCTACGTTGCCTTAGAACTCTTCCTATGCTCACTGTTTAACGACCAAATATGTGTGGACTTGATCTAGTCTTCTTTGCCAAGCATGATTCCAACAATGCAATGAAGTAACCAGACATTTAGTCATCTAATACACTCAGGAATTGACATAAGCAAACCACCCATCCATTTCATGCTTGCCCCAAAACAGCATTGAAGTGATTTGCTGGAAAAAAAAAAAAAAAATGTGATACATTGGCACGTGCACTCCACAAGGGTCACTTTTTCTGGATTCGTTTTCCACCTAATGCAGAACGTCTACCACAAGCTTCGCCCTCCAGCAGCTGGTCACCCGGTTTTTGCAGACTCAGCCCACTCCAGATCCCTTTAAAATCCCTCAGTAAAATCTAGAGCACAACTCAGTCAAAGCTCTCTCTCCTTGAGAAAAAAGTGTTTTTCTTTTTTTTTGTTTGTTTGTTTAGAAAACAATGTTTGGTAGCACATTCAAAATCTTGTGCTCCTTGCCTTGGATTCAAGGTCCTGCACCAGAGGATGGGAAGCCTCCCCTTCCAACAAAATATTTCTCCTCTCCTTCCAGGACCAGAGCCTTCACTGGACCCTGTGTCCTCATTGGTATCATTCAGTTGCTAAGTCATATCTGTCTCTTTGTGCTTACATGTTCCACAACAAAACAGGCTTCCCTGTCTTTCACTATTTCGTGTAGTTTCCTCAACTCATGTCCTTTGAGTAGGTGATACCATCTAAGAATCTTGTCTTTTTATTCCCTCTCCTTCTGCCCACGATCTTTCCCAGCATCAGGGTCTCTTCCAGTGAGCTGAGTCTTCACATCATTGGCCTAAGTGCTGGAGCTTCGTCTTCATCATCAGTCCTTACATTGAATATTGCTCTACCACTTCCAAAATAAAACTCATGTTTCCAATCACCTGACAATAATGAACATTGATAAAGTTTAACAGAAGAGGGATCTAGTCCTCTGGGAAATCCTGCCCTGCCTTTCTCTTACCATTCTCTCCACCTGGCATAGCATTGCTTCCCTACAGCTTCTCCAGCTTGAAGAGGCCTACTGACCCAAAATTGTCACCTGTCCAGGAATTGTTCTTTCCTCCTTCCTTAAAGACTTCTGCCTGCTCCCTGATTGTCCTCTGTACATCAGTTCAGTTCAATATCTCAGTCATGATAAACTCTTTGCTATATCATGGGGTGCAGCATGCCAGGTTTCCCTGTCCATCACCAATTCCCAAAGCTTGCTCAAACTCATAGTCAACAAGTTGATGATGCCACCCGACAATTTCATCTTCTGTCTTCCCCTTTGCTTCCTGCCTTTAATTTTTCCCAGCATCGGGGTCTTTTATAATGAGTCAGTTTTACTCATCAGTTGGCCGAAGTAATGGAGGTTCAGCTTCAGCATCGGTCCTTCCAATGAATATTCAGAACTGATTTCCTTTAAGGTGGACTGGCTGGATCTCTTTGCAATCCAAAGGACTCTCAAGAGTTGTCCAACACCACAGTTCAAATGCATCATTTCTTTGGTGCTCAGCTTTCTTTATGGTCCAACGCTGACATCCACTCACGACTTGTGGAAAAACCATAGCTTTGAGAATGAAGACCTTTGCTGGTAAAGTAATGTCTCTGGTTTTTAGTATGCTGTCAAGGATTTTCATGGCTTTTCTTCCAAGTACCAAATGTATTTTTTTTTTTTTTCAAAGCTTCAGTCACTATCTGCCGTGATTTTGGAGCCCAGAGAAATAATGTCTGTCACTACTTTCATTGTTTTTCCATGTATTTGCCATGAAATAATGGATCTGGATGCAGTGATTTTCATTTTTTGATATGTAGTACCTCATCAAGACCATCCCCAGGAAGATAAATGCAAAAAGGCAAAATGGTTCTCTGAGGGTGCCTTAGAAATAACTTAGAAAAGAAGACAAGCAAAAAGCAAAAGAGAAAGTAAATACATACCAATCTGAATGCAGAGTTCCAAAGAGAGCAAGAAGAGATTTAAAAAAAAGCCTTCCTAAGTGATCATTGCAAAGATATAGAGGAAAACAATAGAATGGGAAAGACCAGAGATCTGCTCAAAAAAATTAGAGGTAGGGAAGGATCATTTCATTCAAAGATGGGCTAAATAAAAGAAAGAAAGTGCATGAACCTAAGAGAAGTAGAATATATTAAGAAGAGGTTGAAAGAGTATACAAAAGAACTATACAAAAAAGACATTAATGACCTAGATAACCACGATGGTGTGATCACTCTCCCAGAGATAGATATCCTGAAATGTGAAGTCAAGAGGGCCTTAAGAAACATCACTACGAGTAAAGCTAGCAGAGGTGATGGAATTGCAGTTGCGCTATTTCAAATCCTAAGAAGATGATGCTGTTAAAGTTTTGTACTTAACGTTAGCAAATGTGGAAAACTCAGCAGTGGCCACAGGACTGGAAAGGTCGTTTTCATTGCAATTCCAAAGAAAGGCGATTTCAAAGAATGTTCAACTACCACACAGTTGCACTCATCTCACAGGCTACCAAAGTAATTTTTCCAAGCAAGTCTTCAACAGTACATAACTGTGAAATTCCATATGTTCAAGCTGGATTTAGAAAAGGCAGAGGAGCCAGAGATCAAATTGCCATCATTCGTTGGATCATAGAAAAAGCAAGAGAATTCCAGAAATATACCTACTTCTTCTTTATTGACCATGCAAAAGTCTTTGACAATGTGGATCACAACAGACTGTAGAAAACTTACAGAGATGGGAATACAGGACTATCTTACCTGCCTTCTGAGAAATCTGTCTGTAGGTCAAGAAACAACACTTAGAACTGAACTTGGAACAGCAGACTGGTTCCAAATCAGGAAAGGAGTACATAAGGCTGTATATTGTCACCCTGCTTATTTAAATTCTATGCTGAGTACATCATGAGAAATGCCCAACTGGATGAAGCACAATTTGGAATCACGGTTTCTGGGAGAAATATCAATAACCACAAATATGCAGATGACACCACCCTCATTGAAGAATGTGAAGAGAAACTTGAGGCTCTTGATGAAAGTGAAGGAGGAGAGTGAAACATTATCTTAAACTCCACATTCAGAAAATGAAGATCATGGCATTTGGTCACATCACTTCATGGCGAATAGATGGGGAAACAATGGAAACAGTGAGAGACTTTATTTTGGAGAGCTCCAAAATCACTGCAAATGATGGCTGCAGCCATGAAAGTAAAAGATGCTTGCTTGTTTGAAGAAAAGCTATGACAAGCCTAGCAGCATTTTTAAAAGCAGAGACCTTACTTTTCTGAAAATGTTCAGTATAATCAAAGCTATGATTTTTCCAGTTGTCATGTATGGGTGTGACAGTTGGAGCATAAAGAACGGTGAGTAGTGAAGAATTGAAAGTTTTGAACTGTGGTGTTGGAAAAGTCTCTTGAGAGTCCCTTGGACTACAAGGAGATCCAACAAGTCCATGCTAAAAGAAATCAATCCTGAATATTCATTGGAAGGACAGATGCTGAAGCTGAAACTCCAATACTTTGGCCAACTAACGTGAACGACTTACTCATTAGAAAAGCCCCTATTACTGGGAAAGATTGAAGGCAGGAGGAGAAGAGGATGACAGAGGATGAGATGGTTGGATGGCATCACTGACTCGATGACATGAGTTTGAGCAAGATCCAAGAGCTGGTGAAGGACAGAGAAGCCTGGCATGCTGCAGTCCATGGGGTTGCAAAGAGTCAGACATGACTGAGCGACTGAAATGAACTGAACATACCCGATAACAAATGCTATTTGTAATTGTCATGTTTCTCCAGCAAGACAGGGCCCCTCCCCAGCCGCAACACATATCCCTAGTTAGTCTGCAGCCATGCACAGAAGTCACTACCTAGCATTCACAAGGCATTCAGTGAGTTCTATTGGCAGGGGGACCTCCATTTTGGTAGACATAGAGGAACAAAGGACACATGTATCCTCCTGTCTCAAACAACTTGAAAGTAGACGAGATAAATGAAAAAGCAGCTTTTTACATCAAATGTCAGGCAGCAGATAATGGATTCCTGAGGCAGGGAGCAAGCAAGGTGAGTTCTACAACTGCCCCAACTCTAGAAATTATTTCCAACATATACATGGAAGGGCTATCTAGGCAGAGACGAATGGTCTCCCCGGAAAGACAGATTTGAGACTCTAGATAGTTAGAGTTCATAGGAGAGAGCTACACACAGAGAACTGTGCAAGTGTACAGGTGATACCCTTCCAGTTTTCAGCAGAGACTTGATACTACTGGTCAGGATTATAGGGAACAATCCTTGAGTCTCAAATTGAGCCAAGTCTAATGGTGTCCCCACCCACCTGCATGGAAATTACTAATTATTCCCATGACATCAGTATGGCCCTGAAGACAATATTGGCTTACTAGTGGAGAATAGTAAACTTGGTCTAAAGGCTGGTCTTATATCACCTAAAAACCTTGAACAGCAAGCCTTCAAAAAATACAGCAATGAGGCGTGTCAACCTCTTGGGCCACTACAGCTGGGGTTCCCCCACTGTGCCTGGAACCCAAAAGAAACAGCATGCAGTATTGCTTTCCTGCTGCTACAGGAAGGCAGGTCTGCTGATAAAATCAGAACCAGGCTTGAGGTGCAACAGGAAAGGAACTTCCACTCTGGTGCCTGCAGACATCTGAGAGCTGCCCGTCAGTGGATGCAATTGAGTTTTCTCTCATCTTTCCCTTCCTGGAAGTCTTCTGGTCTGAGAACCAGAGTTTCTGGGTTCCAAGTCTTCACTAACTTACTTGCAGCTTTAGAGTGAGTCATACAATCCAGGGTCAGTTTCCCATCTCTTGGATAAGGGAGATTGGACTTGCTCCAGAACCCTTGTTCTTGACTGAAGCTCAGTGCTAGTCAGTGGATAAGAGGCTCAGAGGAGCATTTTGCTGAGGATGCTGAGCGTGCCTCTGGTGGGCAGGGGGCTGTAACTGTCGTGATGTTCATGGGTTCTGGGATCAGAATTGGGAGTGGTAGACCACTTGGCACACAGCTGCTGTGACACTGAGGAACTTAGAGGCCTTGCCCACTGGAATTTACCATCATTTGGGTTTTGTGGGATGAGATCAGGTAGTTATAAGTCAGAAGTTAGCCATGGGGAAGTCTGTAGATTCCTCAGCAGAAACCCAAATTAGGCTGATGAATCATCTCTGCTAAAAAAAAAAATCGGGGAACTAGATATGCCAGGAATCTTAGACAAAATTTTTTAGTATTTTAAATACTAATTAAAGTGGATCATGTTTTCTTTTTTTTTTTTAATTTTCTTTTTATTTTATTATTATTTTTTACTTTACAATATTGTATTGGTTTTGCCATACATGACCTGCCATTTGCTGTCTGGTTTGTGATGATACCCACAGTTAGAGTGGAATCAAAGGGCTCTGGGGGAGGTTGTCTCTCTCCCTGTGATTCAGTAGGAGTGAGTACAGCTCTCTCCCCTCCACTTCTGGAGCAAGAATTCCACCAGGAAGGACGTGACCTCCAAGTTTAACCAGAAGATTCAGGTAGGTCTGGCCCTCAGGTAGGCACTATTCTTTTCCCAGTGCTTCTTTCTTCCCTCCTGCGTCCTGTGCAAGCTGCTCACCTCCTGGTTCCTGAGTTCTGAATTCCTCCTCCCTTCTCTTGCAAATATCCATGCAATCCCACTTGTGGCTTCCTTTTTACCCAGGCCCAATCCCTCACATGAAGATGACACTAAAGAAGGGAAAACCAAGGATAGGTCTGCCCAGTTCATTCTTTCTAAAAATGTCCGCATTCCTTCTGCTTTCAAACCCTGTCCTGAATCATGAACAACTCCAGCTAGATGACTCAGATTAGCAGGGTGATGGGGATGCAGATGATGGGGGCAGTAAGGTTGTCAAGTGTGGGGGACGGTTTTCAGACAAGAGATGAGTTGGAATAAGGAGCATGTTGTCCTCCAACCACTCATTCATTGGGGACCTGCCTGAATCTGCTATCTTGGGATCCTCAGAGTATACAGAAATTTCAAAATGGACTTGCTATAAACTTTTTACTACAAACAATTTCAAACATAACAAATATAATAAAGAAGAGTGTTATAAACCATATATTTTATCATTTGGCATCAATAAATACAAACCTAACCTTTTAGTCCCACAGATTGTTATAGACTGGTGACTATGCAACATTAAGGTGATGGCCAATTGAGTTCCTGGTGAAGATATTCTTGACTTGCATCAGTCTTTTGCTTCTTGCTATCTTCTCACATGTGGTGCTTGAAGGGAAGGAGGAAGAGGGAGAATAAGAGAGAAAAGAAGGGAGAAGATAATCCCATCATAAGGGACTACCATCAAGTTCAGTTCAGTTCAGTTCAGTCTCTCAGTAGTGTCCAAATCTTTGTGACCCCATGAATCACAGCACGCCAGGCCTCCCTGTCCATCACCAACTCGCGGAGTTCACTCAGCCTCACGTCCATCAAGTCAGTGATGCCATCCAGCCATGTCATCCTCTGTCGTCCCCTTCTCCTCCTGCCCCCAGTCCCTCCCAGCATCAGAGTCTTTTCCAATGAGTCAACTCTTCGCATGAGGTGGCCAAAGTACTGGAGTTTCAGATTTAGCATCATTCCTTCCAAAGAAATCCCAGGGCTGATCTCCTTCATAATGGACTGGTTGGATCTCAATGGATTCTCAAGAGTCTTCTCCAACACCACAGTTCAAAAGCATCAATTCTTCGGTGCTCAGCCTTCTTCACAGTCCAAATCTCACATCCATACATGACCACAGGAAAAACCATAGCCTTGACTAGACAGACCTTAGTGGGCAAAGTAATGTCTCCACTTTTGAATATACAATTTAGGTTGGTCATAACTTTTCTTCCAAGGTGTAAGCATTATTTAATTTCATGGCTGCAATCACCATCTGCAGTGATTTTGGAGCCCCTCAAAATAAAGTCTGACACTGTTTCCACTGTTTCCCCATCTATTATCCATGAAGTGATGGGACCGGATACCATGATCTTCGTTTTCTGAATGTTGAGATTTAGGCCAACTTTTTCACTCTCCACTTTCACTTTCATCAGGAGGCTTTTTAGTTCCTCTTCACTTTCTGCCATAAGGGTGGTGTCATCTGCATATCTGAGGTTATTGATATTTCTCCCGGCAATCTTGATCCTAGCTTGTGTTTCTTCCAGTCCAGGGTTTCTCATGATGTACTCTGCATATAAGTTAAATAAGCAGGGTGACAATACACAGCCTTGACTTACTCCTTTTCCTATTTGGAACCAGTCTGTTGTTCCATGTCCAGTTCTAACTGTTGATTCCTGACCTGCATATAGATTTCTCAAGAGGCATTTTAGGTGGTCTGGTATTCCCATCTCTCTCAGAATTGTCCACAGTTTATTGTGATCCACACAGTCAAAGGCTTTGGCATAGTCAAGAAAGCAGAAATAGATGTGTTTTTTTTTTTTTTTTTTCTGGAACTCTCTTGCTTTTTCCATGATCCAGCGGATGTTGGCATTTGGATCTCTGGTTCCTCTGCCTTTTCTAAAACCAGCTTGAACATCAGGGAGTTCACGGATCACGTATTGCTGAAGCCTGGCTTGGAGAATTTTGAGCACTACTTTACTAGCATGTGAGATGAGTGCAATTGTGCGGTAGTTTGAGCATTCTTTGGCATTGCCTTTCTTTGGAATTGGAAAGAAAACTGACCTTTTCCAGTCCTGTGGCCACTGTTGAATTTTCCGAATTTGCTGGCATACTGAGTGCAGCACTTTCACAGCATCATCTTTCAGGATTTGAAACAGCTCAACTGGAATTCCATCACTTCCAATAGCTTTGTAGTGATGCTTTCCAAGGCCCACTTGACTTCACATTCCAAGATGTCTTGCTCTAGATTAGTGATCACACCATCATGATTATCTGGGTCATGAAGATCTTTTTTGTACAGTTCTTCTGTGTATTCTTGCCACCTCTTTTTAATATCTTCTGCTTCTGTTAGATCTATACCATTTCTGTCGTTTATCGAGCCCATCTTTACATGAAATGTTCCCTTGGTATCCCTAATTTTCTTGAAGAGATCTCTAGTCTTTCCCATTCTGTTGTTTTCCTCTATTACTTACATTGATCTCTGAGGAAGGCTTTCTTATCTCTTCTTGCTGTTCTCTGGAACTCTGCATTCATATGCTTACATCTTTCCTTTTGTCCTTTGCTTTTTGCCTCTCTTCTTTTCACAGCTATTTGTAAGGCCTCCCCAGACAGCCATTTTGCTTTTTTTGCATTTCTTTTCCATGGGGATGGTCTTGATCCCTGTCCCCTGTACAATGTCACGAACCTAATTCCATTGTTCATCAGGCACTCTATCCATCAGATCAAGGCCCTTAAATCTATTTCTCACTTCTACTGTATAATCATAAGCGATTTGATTTAGGTCATATCTGAATGGTCTAGAAGTTTTCCCTACTTTCTTCAATTTGAGTCTGAATTTGGCAATAAGGAGTTCATGATCTGAGCCACAGTCAGCTCCTGGTCTTGTTTTTGTTATCAAAACCCCATGTTAACCTGGTACCTCCCAAAGGCCCTAGTTCCTAATGCCATCACATTGGGAGTAAAGGTTGGACACAATTCAATCTATAGCAGATATGCCGATCTGTTTTGAAATCAAGACAGGCTCTCATTTCAGTCTCTCTTTTACTTCTTATTCATTTTTCCTGAAATATTTTAGGGACGAGATGAACAAGTCACAAAATATACATAATGAGTATTTGGGGTAAAATAAGGCGATGTTAAAAAGTTGCTCTTTGTTTCCAATAAAATGAGCATTTAATATCCAGTCCATGTGCAAATGTTCCTGATTCTCAAAAAGCAGATGTCTTTTCACAGTTTATTGAAAAAATGCATTCATATCTTGCACTTGGTTGTTCTCCTTTAAGATGAAATAACTGTTCCGCTCACATTTTTAATGTCATTCATTTGTTCAGAAACTGGGATGAAGCAAGGTGGTTTGTCTTACAGAATGTCCCACTATTGGGTTTAGAGCAGGAGTCCACAATACCAGCACAGTGTGTCAGGACCAGTACCAGTACTCGGTCTATTAGAAACCAGACCTCCACAGAAGGAGCTGAGCTGCAGGCCAGTGAGTGAGGCTTCATTTGTATTATAGCTGCTCCCCAACACTCTTTCATCACCCCCAGAAGAGACATTCTAGCTTGTTTCCCTGGGACTGTTTTTAGTTACATAACTTATTCTTAATAGAAACAAAAATAGCTTAAATACTGATGATTATTTTCCTTTCTCAGTGCTCAGAATTGTGAGTTGGTGCCCTAGAAATCTATCACAGTGACAAATAAGATGCTGCTTATTAATATTTGGACACATGTGGCCAGCTTAAAATTAAATATTAGAAAACTAAGACCATGGGATCCAGCCCCACCCTTCATGGCAAATAGAAGGAGAAAAGGTGGAAACAGTGACAGATTTCTTCATCTTAGCCTCTCAATCCACTGTGGATGGTGCCTGCAGCCCTGAAATCAGAGGACGTTGCTTCTTGGCAGGAAAGCTATGAGAAACATAAGCAGTGTTTTGAGAAGCAGAAACATCTTTCTGCCCAACAAACTGGTAAAGTTTGGCCTTTTCATTTGGGTTCCTAAACTTTCTGTCCAGTTCCCATTGGTTTTTGAAGTCCCTTAGCTTTCTGGTCCTTCACGATTCCCAAGATTATTTTGTGCATTTCTTTACTCAGTCCTGAAATCAGCCATCTCTTTAAGAATCCATGCACCCTCTGATGTGAAATATATTTAGATGTTACATGTTAGACTTCAGAATAGTCATTGTTACCAAGTTGTCATTGCTTGTAGGCTTTACTTTGGTCAGATTAGGAAATACATATTTTCCTTTAAAAAAAAAAAGTGAATATAATTAGTTAGTACAAACTTATGCTTTCAGTTCAATATTTAAGACAGTAAGGTTTGAATTAAACTTCTTTATGTTATGTGTGAACCTCTTTTTCTAGCCACTGAAAGGCTTACTTCAGAACATTAGTTTTAATTACTGTCTTGCTTTTATCTCTTAACATATATATGATTCTGTCACAATAACAGAAGCAATATGAGTAACAGTAAATTGTTGAATATAGTTTCAGATTTCTTTCCTGTGTATGTTTTGACTTTCTTTGGTTTTGTTTTGGATGGGCAGTATTTTTGTTTTTCCTTAGAAGATATAGCACTCTGAATGCAGTCATAGTTCTGAATTTTAAAGCCACTGAAGTAATGTGTGGTTGTGGGCAGCTAGTCACCAACTTGATGCAATTCGATTTATCAGTCTTTGTTCTCAATTTGTTCAGTTCAGTTCAGTCCTTCAGTCGTGTTGCTCTCTTTGCAACGCCATTGACTGCAGCATGCCAGGCTTCCTTATCCATCACCAACTCTCGGAGCTTACTCAAGCTCATGTCCATCGACTTGGTGATGCCATCCAACCATCTCATCTTGTCTTCCCCTTCTCTTCCTGCCTTCAATCTTTCCTAACATCACGGTCTTTTCCAATGAGTCAGTTTTTCCCATCCAGTGGGCAAATAATTGGAGCTTCAGCTTCAGCATCAGTCCCTCCAGTGAATATTCAGGACTAATATTTTTTTAGGATGGACTGGTTGGATCTCCTTGCAGTCCAAGGGACTCTCAAGTGTCTTCTCCAACACCATAGTTCAAAGGGCATATATGTGTGTCATTTGCCTGTGACATCCTATTCCCCCGGTTGGGATTTAACCACCAGAACTGAATTTAAACAATGTGAAAAAATGAGTGTTAAGACACAGTGCCCCATCTACACACATCTAATGACTAGGAGAGGCTCCTGTTGTATTCAAGGGACAGCCACTGATAGGTCTCATGCAGGAAGAGGCTCTGGGAGTCCTGGATGAGTCATTATACACGATTGTCTTTACATTGACTGCCGCAGTTGTTTTGTCTTCGATTGGGAAGACATTTCAAAATTGTTGTTTTTTTTTTTTGGAGGCTTCGTTTGGCACCCAAAATTTTTCATGGTATAGACCCTATGAGGAGATTATATCAGAAATATATCCATTTATCTTCAGCAGTTAGTCTCGTTGGTTTTTATGTCCATGGTGATATTTCTTTATAAATAGACTGGAAACACACATGTTCAGTGTGCATTCAGTCTCTTTTTAAATCAACTGACATGATTTAAATTTCTCTCTGTCCCCACTGCACTCCCAACTCTAGGCATGAAATAAAAACCTGCAGAATGAAGGCTGATTCCAGCACATTGCTGTAGAGATTTAATTCCCACTTTACTCTTTTTTGGGGGAAAAAAAAAAATAGTTGCTAGCTTTAAAATCAGTAGATTGTACATAAATATCTAAACCTTTGACTTCTCTTGAAAACATGGCCAACTGACCTGCTTTCCAGCATGGGTGAAGTGGAGGAAAGGCTGCTCCAAGTGGTAAGGCCGGTGCTGCCAGGGTCCAACATGGCAACCTAGTCCTAGTGATATTCCTCTTGCTTCCTGGAGCCATGAGTTTGTGAGAACTAGACTGCTAGCTATCTTAAGATAAAGACTATTTTTGTCTTGATCAACTTTGACTTTGAAGCCTTTAACCCAGAACCCAAAACACACTTCTTCCTTGTATGTTTTTTGGATAATATAAAATATCTTGTGGATGCATATGACATTTCTTCTAATGCTGAAACCTTGCAACTGAAGTATTACTCTGCCCTAAATCTTGATACAGAGTGGCATCATAGGTGCCCCTGATATCTGCCATTAGACCCACTACCTGAAGCCAGTTGCATGTCCCTGGGCTGTCCCTGAAGCCTTCACTTTGCCATTTGACAACTTATCTTCCTAGCAATCTCCTCTCCCATGAAGACAGCAATGCATTTCTCATGAAGTGGCTAGGAAGATGACATGAAACCAAGAATGTTGAGCATGGCCCTTAGTATTAATTTTCATGATGTTCTGAGCAGTTTTTTTCTCCAGGTATGCAAGGTTCTGCATCTTCTTAGATGTCCACGCAGATCAGTTTTATTTTCCAGCCAAGCTTCAAGGAAGAGATTACAGTTCAATTCTCTGTATTCTGAGAAGCTTCAAAGTCCACTCGCCAAGGACACTGATGAAGGTAAACATTCTATCGAGACTTTTTTTTTTTTTCAGACCTATTATTGGCCTAAAGAGCTAAACTAAGGCGTGTCAGAGCATATATAACTAGGCTCTCTCGGTCACCACTACATGTTAAGAACCTGAACTTCCCTGAGTACTTGGAGCCAGGAAAGAAGCACAAAGTGGCTTGTGCTCCTCGACCTAGTGGCCTTCTCAGATTGCAGAGTCATGTCAGTATGGAGACTGTAAGCCACATCATCTTCCTTTCTGTGATTTTTCTTTTCATCTGATTATTCTATCCATCAGGTTTAAAAGGGACTGAATATTTCCCTGACAATCTTAAAGTTCAACTCTTACTCAGGGATAAGTACGTTGCTATAGGAACTGTGGGTCCCAAGGGACTTGGTGTAGATTTACATAGCTGCACAACTCTTCAGATCCAGTCATGTCATGACCTATTAAAATTGGAGCTCCTTGCAATTGTTCAGAACAGTCAATGCAAATGTAGGTTTCAGTGAATGGGTGAACGGTTATGGAGGCAACTGACAAGTCCTGGCTAGGGCTACACTCCGGTGGACTCTGAAGGCCCTGCACCAGGTGAACCTCAGTAACTAGAGCCCAACCGGGTGAAACTCTCCTTTAAACATTCTTAACTGAGGACGTGGCCTATAATCTTCCCTGTGGGCATGGGTCAGGCACTTAAAGGCCATTAGGGTGCCTGCCACTTGAAGACTCCCGTGACAGGATAAGGGGGTCATGGAACAGGCTAGAAACCTCTAGGGTGCCTACCCCCAGCAAGAAAACTTCTGTGCAGTGACACAGGCACATAAAGTTTCAAAAAGCATACCACAAGCCCAACTTTCTGGCCGCCACCACTCCTGGTAGGATTTTTGGTGGTTGTCCTCAGTGACTTTTCTTTCTATTCTCTCTCAGCAGGATGGGAAATAACATTGGTAAATCTGATGAGCCTGCCCTCAGGGCACTGAGATATATGCTCATAAGCAGGGCACTTGAGATTTCTGACGCTCAGGCCATTAAGGAGCTGGTGGGAGGAAGAAGCCCAAAAGCAAGCACGGATTAATGAAGGGCAGAATCCTCCTGGGCCATTAGAAGATAAATTGATGGGAGAGGGACAATTTCAAGCTTTACGAGATCAGGCTCAATATTTGGACCAGGATTTACAGCAACTACGCCAAGTATTTCTTAGAGCTTGGTGTCATGTTGTGCCTACCAGTCATGCTCAGCCTTCTTTTCCCCATTCAGGAAACTACTTAACGGGCCTCAGTCCTCGGGGCCCAGGAACAATGTCGGGGACTCAATTGTCTGCTCCTCCTCCTCCTCAAATTGCCCCCTTGTTTCCCAACAACCCTTAGAGATGATTACTGCATCAAAAGCAATTAAACCCTTGATGATATCAGATTTACGCTCTGCTACTTCAGGCAGTGTAGCCGCTGATCTACCTTTGGCTGAAAATGTTCTTCTGTCACCGGAAGGGAAAATTTACAAATTAGGAACTAATGTCTTTGGGCCATTACCTAGAGGAACTTTCGGTTTGATACTGGACTGTAGCAGCGCAGCATTGAGAGGCTTAACTGTTATACCTGGAGTAATTGATTCAGATTATATTGGAGAAATTTTGATCATGGCTTCTACTTCTATTACAATTTCTTTATTAGCTGGAGAACGAATAGCACAGTTACTTCTTCTAGCTTATCATCCATTTTCTACCCTCCCTTCTGAATGAACAGGGGATTTTGGGAGTACTAGACAACATATATTTTGGGAAATGCTCATTAAAGACTTTCGCCCTGTTCTTTCCTTAATCATATAGGGAAGAAATTTTGAAGGGTTAGTTGACACTGGGGCAGATGTTTCTGTCATTTCTTCTCAACAATGGCCCCAGGAATGGAACAAAGAAAAAAGCCCTCTAATGTTGAACGGATTGGGTTCAATTGCAGATGTTTGGAAAAGCACTCATCCTTTACACTGTCAACTTCACAATGGAAGAATAGTTTTTGTCGATTTTATATTATCAATATACCTATTAATATATGGGGAAGAGATCTTCTCTCTCCTATGGGGGCTTCTATAACCATTCCTTTGGAAAACTAGTGGCCACTGCTCAAATTCCTTGAGCTCTCCAATTAAAATGGGTAACCAATACCCCTAAATGGGTTGAGCAGTGGCCATTACCACAAGTGAAGCTCGAGGCTTTAGAACAATTAGTATCAGAACAACTTCAGCTTGGTCATATAGAACCTTCCACTTCCCCTTGGAATTCTCCTGTATTTGTTATAAAAAAGAAATCTGGAAAATGGAGAATGTTAACTGATTTGAGAGAGGTTAATAAATGTATTGAACCTATGGGGGCTTTACAATCAGGCCTTCCGCTGTCTCCAGCTCTAATCCCACAAAATTGGTCTTTGATGGTATTAGATCTTAAAGACAGGTTTTTTTTTTTTTTTTTTTACCATCCCTCTACAATTACAAGATAGAGATAAATTTGCTTTTACAGTTCCTGTTCTTAATCACTTTCAACCTGTTAAACGCTATCAATGGGCGGTCTTGCCACAAAGAATGATAAACAGTCCTACTCTATGCCAAGAGTTTATAGCTCGTTCTCTGCAATCCGTTCATCAGGATTACCCTCATATTCTGTATCATTATATGGATGATCTTTTATTAGCAGTTCCCAGTATTGATGAACATGATAAATTCTTTTTGAAGGTACAAGAAGCTTTGAAGCAATACAACTTACATATAGCTCCAGAAAAAATTCAAAAGGATTTTCCTATTTCTTATTTAGGAACTATATTAGAACAATACCGATTTCGACCTCAAAAGTTTCAAATTAGAAGAGATCATTTAAAGACTAAATGATTTCCAAAAATTATTGGGAGATATTAATTGGTTACGCCCAATACTTGGAATTCCTACTTACCAATTACGACCTCTTATTTTCTACATTAGAAGGAGACACTACTTTAGACAGTCCTTGGACATTAACCCCTTTGGCTTTACAGGAACTTCAATTTGTTGAACAACAATTAAATGATGGGTTTTTAACTTACATTTCTCCATCTCAACCTATTTCTTTCACAATATTTCATACCCCTCATTCTCCATCCGGCGCAATTGCTCAGAATGAAGAATTAATCGAATGGGTCTTTTTACCTAACAGCTTTTCAAAGAAGTTGACGACCTATATAGTTAAATTGGCATTTCTCATACAAAGAGGTCGCCATCGTGTCTTGCAATCATATGGAAAAGAACCATATCAAATTATTTCTCAATTGACGAATGCTCAAATATCTCGATGCTTACAATTTAATGAAAATTGGCAGATTTCTCTTGCTTCATTTCCAGGCCCTTTTTCTAATCATAATCTTTCGTCCAAATTGAGTTTCTTCAAAAATTCTTCCCCATTCCTTTTACTCTAAAAACAACCATTAATAAACTATTTTGTCCTTTGGCAATACTGCAATTGACGCTTTACTTTATCCTATAGAAGCAGCCAGAAAAGAACATTCTTTACATCATACTAACTCTAAAGGACTCAGGAAATCTCATGCAATCACCCGGAAGCAAGCTCAAGATATTGTCCGTTTCTGTATATGTGCATCCTTTACCCTGCCGTTTACTCCACCAGGTATCAACATCCGGGGACTACAAGCCAATCAAATATGGCAAATGGATGTGCTTTATTTCTCTTCTTTCAAACAACAAAAATATATTCACCACACCATTGATACATATACCCATTTTCAATGGGCTACTGCATTACACTCTGAAAAGGCTGATGCTGTTATTACTCATTTGCTGTCTTGCTTTGCAGTTATGGGGATACCAATGGAGTTGAAAACTGACAACGCACCCGCCTATCAATCTACCAAATTAGCTCATTTTCTTTCATCTTATTATATAAAACATACTTTTGGGATTCCTTATAATAGCCAGGGTCAAGCTGTTATTGAAAGAGCTAATCGTACCTTAGGTGAATACCTTGAAAGAATTAAAAAGGGGGAACATGAGAGGTATATGAAACCCAAAGATGTATTGAATAAAACTCTGATTACTTTAAATTTTTTAAATGTTTGGAGTAATGAAAATTAATCTGCAGCAGAATTACATCTTCAAGGAAAAAAGGAGGAAAAGAAAAGTCTAGAGACGCCTATTTGGTATAAAGATAAGGAGAAGGGCTAAGTTCCAGCCTTACTGATATATCTAAGCAGAGGTTATGCTTTTATATCTGTTGATAATTTCAGATTCTGGGCTCCAACTCGATGGATCAAGATTCATAATGGATAATCGTTTTGTGCGGAAATTTGAAGAGCTTTCTGCACAGCGAAGTCTTACCTTCCCTACCCGATCTGCATCCCTTCCAACATGGGGGCAACTGAAGAAGCTCACACAAGAGGCTGAGAAAACTCTTGTTCATGCTGGTCAACCTCTTAATCCTACTAATTTACTGTTGGCCATGATGGCCGTAGTTACTTGTCAGGTAATGTGTGCGTAAGCAATAGAATATACTTATTGGGCTTATGTTCCTAATCCTCCTCTCGTGAGGGCTGTTTCTTGGGGAGAACCTGAAATACAAGTCTGTACCAATGAGATTGCATTCTTCTCACCACCTGCGTGTGGAGGAATTGAACATCTACATCATCATAATAATCAATATAATATAAATAATGTTACTGTTGCAGTAGAGGGTCTCCCCTTGTGTACTGGAGAACATCCATTCTGTCTCCCCACAAGAGAACGCTTTCATCATTCTTATAATACTTGGGGGGTAAAATATAACAATTATCATTTTGCTGTCTTTACTGTGCTTATTTCCGCCAGGGCATTCAATACTTCGATGACGCCGATGAGTCACCCTCCTGATACCTCTATACCACTATGTCCTTCTAATTTTTTTATTCCTTCCTTAGAATCTCTGGAATGGGAACGTTGCCGAGGTCATCAACCCTTTAAAGTCATGAATTATTCTGAATTTCTCATTATAGATTGGAGTCCAGATCATGGGCAATTCATAGAAAAATGGTCGAATAAATCTCTATGCAAATGGCACTTTGATAGATAATGGGAATGAGATAGTTAAATGGCAGCAATTTGTACTTGTCCCTCCTCAACTACAATTGCTAGGATATCCACATATTCAAGGGGATATTTGGAAACTATGGGCGGTTTCTGGTAATCTCACTGTTTGGTCAGGGAATTATACTTTGGATATTGCTGACTCTNCTCGCCGTGGCTTCAGTTACTGCAACCGCCACTGTGGCTGGACTGGCTTTGCATCAAGGTGTCCAGACAGCAGACTTTGTACGGGAATAGCATAAGGACTCTCATTTGTTATGGCAGCAACAACAAGATCTGGATACACAACTTGCAACTGATGTGCTCAATCTTCAACATACTGTTTCCTGGCTCGGGGACCAATTAACTGTATTATCCACAAGAAGTATGCTAAAATGCGACTGGAACTCCTCCCAATTATGTATTACACCTGTGCCTTTCAATATGAGTGAGGGTTGGGAAAAGGTAAAAAGATCACTAACAGGGCACCAAAATCTCACTAAGGAAATCATGGAGTTAGAACAGCAAATTTTGTCTACTGAATCTGATTTGTTAAAGGATTTGCAGGAAGGAATGAATAATTTGAATCCCCTTGGGCATGTATCTACCTTGATTGGAACTACTCTCAGAAACACCTTGTTTATAATACTCTTATGCTGTGTTATTATTCTAGTCTTCCGGTGCTGGCGGAAAGGGCAACAACTAAAAAAGGATAGACGACATGTTCTTGCCGCCTTAGAGTTTGCTACTGCTTCAAAAAAAAGAAGGGGGAGATGTAGGAGTTCAACAGTGACCAAGTGAAGGAATGGTTAAGGAAGCGGAGATGTGCCTGCAAACAAGACTCTCTGCTTGGGCAGGGCATGCCTGCAAGCAGGATGTTCTGCCAGGAAGCCTGTACACAATATCCAAGGTTACTGGTCCGCTCGCATATGAGGGAACACGCCCTCCTTAGAGATAAGGAGGAGGATGGAATTCTGGACAGGCTTCTCAGTAAACACCTCGAGGTCACTTCTTCGCTTTGTTCCCCTGCCTTTGTTTACATTTAGCTTTTTTGCCCTTATTTGGTAAAGTATGTACTTCTTAGCTTCTTGGAATGTGTCCAGCACTGGGGATATAAAATAAACTGCAAGGGGGGCTGAAGAGTCTTCTTCTCCATCCGGCCGGAGTTGTGTCTGTCTTTTGTGTGTCTTGTCTTTGTGTCATTTCACTCACAAAGCCCAAGATATCCTATTTGGAGGGTTTGAATCGTTACATTCCAGCATTTTACTGAAGGGGAGACTGACCCCACATGGTCATATGGCTTACCCAACATTGCAGAACAGAATCTTTATTCAAACTTATATCTTTTCAAAAGAATATGCATAAAATTCTTATAATAAGGTGACTCATAAAAATGATTATCAAATACACAGTGCCATTAAAATAACAGTTATACCTTAACACTGACAGCTAATTTTAGCATCTTCTTTGTTTTCTTTGTCAAACGTTTGGTGAAAGACTACCTCTAAGGAAAGTGAAGATGAAAAGAAATACCCTCAGTGAAAAAAGCATGCTGAGCAATTTCCTGAAGCAACATGCTTACAGAATGTCTCAGATTTCTTCCTGTGGCTCAGATATAACTATTCACCCCCTGAGGAACATCATGGATGTAATTGTTTTGGGAGGATAATGCTCCACAGAGTCGCCTGGTGCTCTAATCTAGCTCTGGGGCTCATCTGGAGGTGGCACCTGGGATGCTGGGGCTGTGGCTCCTGCAGGAGGCAGACACACTGGGCTAAAGTTGCCCCACACAGAGGAGAAGGCACTATCATTCTCAATTCTTGTCTTGGTGACTGGGCCCAGAAATTACCACGTGGCAGTTCAATATCCATTTATGTGTCAAAGATGTGTCATTAGTTTGAGGGACATTGTTCCTTCTGAGCAGAAGGCAATGATGGCCCGCTACAGTCCTCTTGCCTGGAATAACCCAAGGATGGACAGGCCTGGTAGGCTGCAGTCCATGGTGTTGCTAAGAGTCAGACAGGACTGAACGACTTCACTTTCATTTTTCACTTTCCTGAATTGGGGAAGGAAATGGCAAGCCACTCCAGTGTTCTTGCCTGGAGAATCCCAGGGATGGGGGAGCCTGGTGGGCTCCTCTCTATAGGGTTACACAGAATCGGACATGACTGAAGTGATGTAGCAGCAGCAGCAACAGCAGCAGCTGATCCTTCTGAACTAAGGGAGTCACTCCGTTACAGATGAAGAGTGAACCATCTCTGATCAAAAAGTGGAACCAACCGCAAAGCAATTGTGAATCCCCAGGCAGAGGAATTCAGTTTCCATAGATGCAAGAACTACAGCAGTAAAAATTTACTAAACCAGTATTCTGTGTAAGGCCATAAGAGTCTAACACAGTGCTTACTGTTTTTAGATTAGAAAAGGGCTTATTTTGTCTTCAAAAATGCCCACGCCAGCCTGAGAGATAGGCAAAGAGTAAATACATGTCAAATGAAAGGGTCACCAGTGTGGTGTCGATAGGATGTGATCTGAGTTTGGAGGGAGTAGCTGGGGTTGATCAAGAAGGACTTCCTGGATAAGGGGACTCGAAGGCTAGGTTTGAAGAGACTACAGAGCTTCTCAAGTGAAGGCACCAGGACTTCTCTGGGTGTCCAGTGGTCCTGGAGGCCCAGTGGTTATGCCTCTGGGCTTCTCATGCAGGAGGTTCCACTTCAAAGCCTGGTCATAGAATCAATATCCTGCATACAATGTAACACAGGGAAAAAATAAATGCAAGCACCTCTGTGATCAAATGCTGTGAGCTACACAGTGGTTAGTAAGTGATCTCAAGAGATATGTGACACCTAATGGGAGGTAGCAGTGTGGGAATAGAGGGTAGCCAGTTCTGCACTAACTCACCCACTCCTTCTACCTGTAGATGCTCTACGTGGGTAACATCACCATTGAAACACCCTCTCAGAAATTCCAGGCTGTCTTTGATACAGGCTCATCTGACTTGTAGGTGTCCTCCCTCTTTTGCCCCAGTCCTACACTGCAGATGGTGACTGAAGCCATGAAATTAAAAGATACTTACTCCTTGGAAGGAAAATTACGACCAACCTAGATAGCATATTGAAAAGCAGAGACATTACTTTGCCAACAAAGGTCCATCTAGTCAAGGCTATGGTTTTTCCAGTGGTCATGTATGGATGTGAGAGTTACACTGTGAAGAAAGCTGAGTGCTGAAGAATTGATGCTTTTGAACTGTGGTGTAGGAGAAGACTCTTGAGAGTCCCTTGGACTGCAAGGAGATCCAACCCATCCATTCTGAAGGAGATCAGCTCTGGGATTTCTTTGAAAAGAATGATGCTAAAGCTGAAACTCCAGTACAAACACAAACACGAGCTCTCAAACAGTGCTGTTGCTACTGTCCTCCAAAGATCTCCCCTTCTTTCCTCTCTACAGATGCAGTGTGGTGATGTTTTGTGGGGTGCACAAAGCCTACTACCAGGGAGTGCTCAACTAGGTACCATTGATCCAAAGGGAGACTGGCCTGCACACATGGACCGGTAAGCCTCTCCCTCTGAGGGTCAGCTCAGTGATGCTCCACATCTGTACATGGACACAGGCAGACACATAGTAACACAGACATATACATCATCCACAATGACACAGACAGACACACGGACACATGAAAACACACAAGCAGACACATAAAACAGATACACATATAAATATGCATAGCTAGTCAGACACAAAAGCACAATTAGAGTCACATACAAACACATATACAAAGACATAAACACATAGATACACAAACAACCCATGGGTTCATAATCCCCAGGCCTTCTGATCATGGCTCTGACCAGAGTACTAAAAGGGTCCGGAGAAGTCTGTGCACCTGCCAGAGGGCTGCACCCACTGCCATGTGAGGCATGGAGCATGGTTAGAGGACTCTACAGTGTGCTGAACAGAGGATCAGGGAGGATCACAACAGACTGAACCGAGTTATAAGATGACCTACTTTCCAGGGCTACCTGGGAACAAGGAAGTTCTCAGCACAGATAAATATCAGTTTAAAAACAAGGAAAGACCTGAGCAAATGGAGAAAACTGATCTACTTAGGGAGCAGCTACCCAGCAGTGGAGAGAGGTTGGCTGCAGTCTAAAGACTTGAAAGCAACTAATAAAAATGACACCTCACGTACATGGGCACACAGTGGGGCAAGGTCTATAACAGAGAATCAGGAAGGTGGGATCCAGGGGTGACCTGAGGACAAGAGGCATAATTGATAAGATTCTGGGTGATACCCTCAGACAAAAGCTGACCTGTCTTTTGGAGTTTCTGTGGGCTAGTCATATATTTCCTGGCCTGGGTCTCAGGGTCTGAGCTGGTTGTAGGAGCAGTGCTTGGAAACACCCTCTCCCAGAGGAGCCCCTCTTTCCCTCCATTGTGAGGATCTACTGTGCCTGCAAATCTCCATCTTCACTCTGTGGTTGACCCATTATTTGTTCCCCACCAGATACAGTTCTCTGGATGTTTCTCATTCATTATTTTCACAGTCTTCATTCACTCACCAAACAGACAAGCACTGGGCATCCACTGTGTGCCAGGCACACTTTAGGGAGGCAATGAGAATAAAACTCACCCTCACATCTAAGAAGGCAGATGCACAAGAAATGACACTCACACATAGTGAATTATGACTTTGAAAGTCACAATTCACTATGTGTGTGTGTCATGAGCCTGTACCAAAGACACAATTCACTATGTGTGTGTTTCATTTCTTGTGCATCTGCCTTCTTAGATGTGAGGGTGACAAAGTGAATTGTGACTCTGGTACATTCTAGACATGAGAGGCCCCCCAGTCCAGTATGCTTGCCTGGAAAAGCCCATGTACAGAGGAGCCTGGTAGGCTGCAGTCCATGGGGTCGTGAAGAGTCAGACATGACTGAGCGACGTCACATTCACTTTTCACTTTCATACATTGGAGAAGGAAATGGCAACCCACCCCAGTGTTGTTTCCTGGAGAATCCCAGGGATGAGGGAGCCTGATGGGCTACCATCTATGGGGTTGCACAGAGTCAGATATGACTGAAGTGACTTAGCAGCAGCAGCATACATGAGAAAGGGTCTACAGAAAGTGACCAAGACAGGAGACTGATAAACACCAAGGGAAAGACTTCCGTTAATCAATGACAATTAAGCTGGAATCTGGAAGATGAGAAGAAATTTGCTAGTCAAAGGGGAGGAGACTCTTCTAGGAAGGAAGGCCACCTTGTGTCAAGATATAAAATAGCCTAGTGTATTCAAGTACTGCATTCAAGGATGTCAAGGAAGGTGCCACGTGGAAAGCAAAGAAAAAGTCAGTGCAAAAGATAAAGTGCTGTTTAGGAAATAGTCGGGAAGGGGGCAGCTCGGGGGAGACTCAGAGTGACCTTGATGCCCGTTTTGTCACACTGTCTCTCAGCATCTCCATGAAAAGAAGGGTTATTTCTTCTTCTGGCGGCTGTGAGGCCCTTGTGGACATTAGGACACCACTGCTCCCTGGCCCAAGAAGACTGGGCAGTAACATCCAGAAGCTCATGGGCACCACGCCACGGGGTTCCAAGGTGAAAGGTCATGCCTCAGGGTCACTTCCAGTCTCCACACACAAGAAGGATCTCCAGGGCCTACCTCTCTCCCTTTTTCTCTAACAACACTATGTGTCATGTTTTGGGGTCAATACCCTGCCCTCTATTATCTTCACTATCAACGGCATCAAATACCCAGTTATAGCTCGGGCCTACATCCTCAAGGTGAGGGGAGAACCCTGAGGGGTGGTTCTCAAATAGGAACTTGCAGGAACCCTTGGGCTGCTGCTGGGAGGAGGGCGCCCTCTGCAGGCCATCTCACACTATTGCAAATGCTGCTGAGCCCTGTTGCTCGGCTAGAGCCTGCCACCAAAACAACCACTTGAGAAAAAATAGCCATCTGGGACACTGATCATCCTGAAAGAACTGTGGAGACGCCACACCATGCTGGCATGGTGGGAATCACAAGGAGAGGCGAACACTATGGTCCTCAGTCCTCAAAGAGCTTCAATTCAATCTGAACCCTCAGATACATGAATGCGAAAGTCAGCTCTAGTCATCACTGACACAGTCCCTGAGAAAAACAGAATGATTGGGAACTCTTCCAGTGTGGTCTCCCACCCTAGGGATTAACAGTCTCCCTTCCCTTCTTGCAGTTTTTCTGGTTCTCAGATGCATCTTCCCTTTGCTCTGGCTGGGTGCCCCCTTTGTGAGTTGGGATACCTGTCCCCTCTGTGGGCAGTCTGGATGCTAATATGAATAAAGGGTGCACAGTGACTGCTCAGCTCCGGCACAGGGTGGAGGCTTCATGTCAGCTCCCTGTGGGAGTTCAGAGCTGGCTGATGGGCTCAAAGAAGGCTTTGAGGAAGGGAAGGAATTTTAGGAATTCTAAAACTGTAAACTCATGGAGCCATGTGGAGAATTGATAGGTTCTAGGCAAAACTGCACTGGATTCCATGCAAATGGCATCCCAAGGTGCTCTGCACTGGGGCACTGGGGATTTACTAGGGGGTCATGAGGGCTACAAACTGACTGGTGGGGATGGGGAACCAGGGTAAGTTACCCAACTGAGCCTGGAGTGGCCAAAGAGGGTGAGTGTGGGCCAAAGGAGGCTTCCCAGAGTTCCTGAGTTGTCTTCAAGAACGTGTTGTGGGCACTGCTCTAAGATGGATAACCATCTGACCTTTTTCTCCAATCAGATTCATAAAGCAAAGTACCTACAAAATATAAGGGTGATTGTAATTCTCTCAAGGCCTTTGAATCTCCAAGGTCTATTTGTGCATCAAAGACGGAACACATCCCATGAATCCAGGCTAGTTTCAGACCCTGAACTTGCTCAGCCAGTGGTTCTATGAGGAAACCTAAGGCATATATCTAAGTTGCCAGAAGGCTGAGAAAAGAATGCTTCTTGCTGTGAATGCAGGTTCATGTTACCCAGTCAGCCAAGGGTCTGTCTTGTGTGGAAGAGTAGCGGGAGCTCTGGGGATCTGAGTTGGGAGTGAGTCAGTCACCACCTGCATGACTGCCTCCTAGGGTCATTACAGCTGGGGCTCTCCCACTCTGTCTGGAACCCAGAAGAAACAGCCCTGCATATTGCTTTCCTGCAGCTACACGGAGGCAGGTCTACTGACAAAATCGGACCCAGACTTGAGGGGCAATGGGAAAGAAATTTCCACTCTGGTGCTTCAGGACATCTTAGAACTACCCAGCAGCAGATGCAATTGAGCTTTCTCTCATCTTTGACTTCCTGCAAGTCTCCTAGCCTGGGAACCAGAGTTCCTGGGCCCCAAGTCTTCACTAATTTACCTGCAGCTTTAAGGTGAGTCATACACCTCAGGGTTCAGTTTCCTATCTCTTGGATGAGGGAGACTGGACTTGCTCTAGAACACTTGTTCCAGACTGAGGCTCAATGCGAGTCAGTGGACAAGTGGCTCAGAGCTGCTTGTTGCTGAGGATTCTGATGTTGCCTCTGGTGGGGAGGGGGCTGTAACTGTCTGGTGATGTTCATGGGTCCTGGGCTCAGGACTGGGAGTGGTAGACCATTTGGCACACAGCTGCTGTAACACTGAGGACCTTTGAGCCCTTGCCCACTGGAACTTACCATCATTTGGGTTCTGTGGGATGAGATCAGGCAGGTATAAGTCAGAAGTTACCAATGGGGAAGCTTGTAGATTCCTCAGAAGAAACCCAAATTAGGCTGATGAATCAACTCTCCTAAAAAACTCTGGGAACTAGATATGCCAGAACTCTTAGCCAAATTTTGTATATTTTAAATATTATTTAAAGTAGGTCATCTTTTGGATGACCTGCCATTTGCTCTCTTGCTTGGGATGATACCTGCAGTTTGAGTGGAATCAACTGCATGGACATCACCAGATGGTCAACACTGAAATCAGATTGATTATATTCTTTGCAGCCAAAGAGGGAGAAGCTCTATACAGTCAATAAAAACAAGACCAGGAGCTGACTGTGGCTTAGATCATGTACTCCTTATTACCAAATTCAGACTCAAATTGAAAAAGTAAGGAAAACTGCTAGACCATTCAGGTATGACCTAAATTAAATCCCTTATGATTATACAGTGGAAGTGAGAAATAAATTTAATGGACTATCTCTGATAGATAGAGTGCCTGATGAACTATAGAATGAGGTTCGTGACATTGTACAGGAGACAAGGATCAAGACCATCCTCATGGAAAATAAATGCAAAAATCAAAATGGCTGTCTGGGGAGGCTTTACAAATAGCTGTGAAAAGAAGAGAGGTGAACAGCAAAGGAGAAGAGGAAAGATATAAGCATCTGAATGCAGAGTTCCAAAGAATAGCAAGAAGAGATAAGAAAGACTTCTTCAGCGATCAATGCAAAGAAATAGAGGAAAACAACAAAATGGGAAAGACTAGAGATCTCTTCAAGAAAATTAGAGATACCATGGGAACATTTCATGCAAAGATGGGCTTGATAAAGGACAGAAATGGTATGGACCTAACAGAAGCAGAAGATATTAAGAAGAGGTGGCAACAATACACAGAAGAACTGTACAAAAAAGATATTCACGACACAGATAATCATGATGATGTGATCCCTAATCTAGAGCCAGACATCTTGGAATGTGAAGTCAAGTGGGCCTTAGAAAGCATCACTATGAACAAAGCTAGTCGAGGTGATAGAATTCCAGTTGAACTGTTTCAAATCCNGGAGGCATTGGGGGCAGGAGGAGAAGGGGATGACCGAGGATGAGATGGCTGGATGGCATCACGGACTTGATGGACGTGAGTCTGAGTGAACTCTGGGAGATGGTGATGGACAGGGAGGCATGGCGTGCTGTGATTCATGGGGCCACAAAGAGTCAGACACGACTGAGCGACTGAACTGAACTAAACTAGCAGAGGCTGTCCCTCTTCCTGTGACTTATTAGCAGTCAATACAACTCTCTCCCCTCCACATCTGCCACAAGAATTCCAGCAGGAAGGAAGTGATCTGTAAGTTTAATCAGAAGACTCAAGAAGTTCTGGAACTCACCTAGGCACTATTCTTTCCCAAGTGCTTCTTCCTTCCCTCCTGGGTCCTGTGCAAGCTGCCCACCTCCTCGTTACTGGGTTCTGAATTCCTATTCCCTTCACTTGTAGATATCTAGGCCGTCCTACTTGTGGCTCCATCCCTATCCAGTCCCAATCCCTCACCTGCAGATGGTACTAAAGAAGGGAAAACCAAGATGGGTCTTCCCAGTTCATTCTTTCTAAAACTGTCTATATTCCTTCTGCTTCCAGACCCTGTCCTGAATCATCAACATCTCCAGCTAGATGACTAAGCTTAACAGAGGAATGGAGATGCAGATGGGGAAAGGGCATGGTAAGTATGTCAGGTGTGTGGGACAGTTTTCAGAAGACAAGAGATGAGTTGGAGTAAGGAGTATGTAGTCTTCCAACCACTCATTTATTGGGAACCTGCCTGAGTCTGTAATCTTTTGATCCTCAGGGGCATTGGGGGCAGGAGGAGAAGGGGACGACCGAGGATGAGATGTCTAAGACAGAGACTTCAAAATGGACTTTCTATAAACTTATTACTGCAAAACAATTGCAAACATGACAAATATAAGAAAGAAGAGTGTCATGAACCCTATATTTCATCATTTGGCATTAATAACGACAAAACTAACCTCTTAGTCCCACAGGTTGTCATAGACTGGAGACTATGCATCATCAAGGTGGTGGCCAATTGAATTCCCAGCAAAGACATTGTTGACTTGCATCAGTCTTTCTCTTCTTGCTATGTTCTCACATGTGGTGGTTGAAGGAAAGAAAGAAGAGGGAGAATAAGGGAGAAAAAGAGGAAAAGGCTAATCAAATCATGAGGGACCACCATCAAAATCCTGTGTCAATCTGGGTACCTCCCAAAGGCCCTACTTCCTAATACCATCACATTGGTAATCAAGGGTGGACACAATTTAATCCACGGCAGCTATGCATAGCATAGCAGCTATCTATTTTTTAATCAAGACAGACCATCATTTCATTCTCTTTTCACTCCTTATTCATTTTTCCTGAAGTATTTTAGGCACAAGATATAATATTTCACCAAATGTACATAATGAGTATTTTGGGTAAAATGATAACATATGAAAAAAATGCTCTTTGGTTCCCTCTAAGGTGAATAGTTTATATCCAGTCCATGTGTAAATTCCCCTGATTCTCAAAAAGCAGATGTCTTTTTATAGTTTATTGAAAGAATGTAGTCCTATGTTGCACTTGGTTGTTCTCCTTTAGGACTAAATAACTGTTCCTCTTCCAATTTTAATGTCATTTATTTGTTCAGAAATGGAGAGGAAGCAAGGTGGTTTGTCTTATGGAATGTCACACTATTGGTTTTAGAGCAGGAGTCCACAATACCAGCACAGTGAGTCAGGACCAGTACCAGTCCTTGGTCTATTAGGAACCAGACCTCCACAGCAGGAGGTGAGCTGAAGGCCAGTGAATGAGGTTTTATCTGTATTATAGCTGCTCCCCATCACTCTTTCATCACCCCCAGAAGGGATAGTCTAGCTTGTTTTCCTGGAACTGTTTGTAGTTATATAACCTATGCTTAATAGAAACAAAAATAGCATGAACATTGATGATTATTTTCCTTTCTCAGTGCTCAGAATGGTGACTTGGTTCCCTAGCAGTCTATCACAGTGACAAATTAGATGTTGCCTATTAACATTTGGACACGTTTGGCCAGCTTAAAAGTAGATATTAAAAAACTAATATCATGGGATCCAGCCCCATCCTTCATGGCAAATAGAAGGAGAAAATGTGGAAGCAGTCACAGATTTCTTCATCTTAGCCTCTAAAACAACTGTGGATGGTGCCTGCAGCCATGAAATCAGAAGACATTTGCTTCTTGGCAGGAAAGCTATGACAAACATAAACAGTGTGCTGAGAAGCAGAAACATCATTCTGCACAAAAACTGGTAGGTGTTTGGCCTTTTCATTTGGATTCCTGAACTTTCTCCCCAGTCCCTATTGGTCTTTGAAGTCCCTCGGCTTTCTGGCCCTTCAGGATTCCCAAGGTCATTTTGTGCATTTCTTCACCCAGTCCTGAAATCAGCCATCTCTTTAAGATCATCTGACGGGAAATGTAGTTAGAAGCTACAAGCTAGACCTCAGAATAGTCATTGTTATCAAGTTGTCACTGCTTCTAGGCTTTACAGTGGTCGGAGGAGAAAGTACACATTTTCTTTAAAAATTAAAATAAAAAGGAATATAATTAGTTGGTACAAACTTATACTTTCAGTTCAAGATTTAAGACAGCAAGGTTTGAACTAAACTTCTATATATTATGAGTGAACCTCTTTTTCTAGCCACTGAAAGCCATGGTTCAGAATATTAGTTTTGATTATTGTCTTGCTTGTACCTGTTAACATACATATGATTCTGTCACAATAACAGAAACAATATGAGGAGCAACAAGTTGTTGAATTACCGCTCGCCTCAGCTGCAATGGCAGTGCAGATGCATGGCAGCTGCCATGTCAGTGCCGAAGCGTGGGGGAGAAGAACTTCCTGACATCCAAATCAGGGGCGGCAGCTGAGAGGAGCTACCCTACTTCCAAGATAAGGAGCAATGCCGGCACTTTGTTTGAGTAGCCGTGAAGAGACACCCCACGTCCAAGGTAAGAGAAACCTAAGTAAGATGGTAGGCACTGAGAGAGGGCATCAGAGGGCAGACAGACTGAAACCACAGTTACAGACAACTAGCCAATCTGTCATATGGATCACAACCTTGTCTAACTCAAGAAATTAAGCCATGCCATGGGCGGTCACCCAAAATGGACAGGTCATGGTGGAGAGGTCTGACAGAATGTGGTCCGTGGAGAAGGGAATGGCAAACCACTTCAGTATTCTTGCCTTGAGAACCCCATGAACAGTACTATAAGGCAAAAGATAGGACACTGAAAGATGAACTCCCCAGATCGGTAGGTGCCCAATATTTACTGCAGATCAGCAGAGAAATAACTCCAGAATGAATGAAGGGATAGAGCCAAAGCATAGACAACACCCAGCTGAGGGTGGGACTGGTGATAGAAGGAATATTTGATGCTGTAGAGAGCAATATTGCATAGGAACCTGGATTGCTAGGTCCATGAATCAAGGCAAATTGGAAGTAGTCAAAGAGGAGATGACAAGAGTGAACATAGACATTCTAGGAATCAGCTAACTAAGGTGGACTGGAATGGGTGAATTTAACTCAGATGACCATTATATCTACAACTGTGGGCATGAATCCCTTACAAGAAATGGAGAAGACATCAGAGTCAACAAAAGAGTCTGAAATGCAGTACTTGGATGCAATCTCAAAAATGACAGTATGATCTCTGTTCGTTTCCAAGGCAAACCATTCAATATCATGGTAATCCAAGTCTATGCCCTGAAAGTAATGCTGAAAAAGGGGAAGTTGAACAGTTCTATGAAGACTTACAAGACCTTCTAGAACTAACACCCAAAAAAGATGTCCTTTTCATTATAGGGGACTGGAATGCCAAAATAGGAGTCAGGAAACACCAGGAGTAACACGTCAATTTGGCCTTGGAGTACAGAATGAAGCAGGGCAAAGGCTAATAGAGTTCTGTCAAGAGAACACGCTGGTCATGGCAAACACCCTCTCCCAGCAACAAAAGAGAAGACTGCACATGGATATCACCAGATGGTTGGAACCAAAATAAGACTGATTATATTCTTTGCAGCCAAGGATGGAGAAGCTCTATACAGTCAACGAAAACAAGACTGGGAGCTGATGGTGGCTCAGATCATGAACACCTTATTGCCAAATTCAGACTGGAATTTAAAAAAGTGGAGAAAAGCACTAGACCATTCAGGTATGACCTAAATCAAATCCCTTATGACTATACAGTGGAAGTGAGAAATAGATTTAAGGGACTAGATCTAATAGAGTGCCTGATGAACTATGTGTGTAAGTTCATGACATTGTTCAGGAAACAGGAATCAAGATCACCCACAAGAAAAAGAAATGAGAAAAAGAAAAATGGCTGTCTGAGGAGGCCTTACACAGAGCTGTGAAAAGAAGGGAAGCTAAAAGCAAAAGAGAAAAACAAAGATTTACCCATTTGAATGCAGAGTTCTAAAGAATAACAAGGAGAGATAGGAAAGTCTTCCTCAGTGATCAAAGCAAATAAATAGAGGAAAACAATAGAATGGGAAAGACTAGATATTTCTTTAAGAAAATTAGAAATACCAAGGGAATATAGTTGTTGAATATAGTGTCAGGTCTCTTTCCTTTTTTTTTTTTTTTCTTTTGGTTTTCTTTAGTTTTGTTTTTGATGGGCAATATTTTTGTTTTTCCTTAGAAGATATTCCACTCTGAATGTAGAGTCATAAGTCTGAATTTTAAAGCCACTTAAGTAATGTGTTGTTATAGGTAGCTAGCCAAAAACTTGATTCAATTAGATTAATTGGTCTTTTTTCTCAATTTGTTCAGTTCAGTTCAGTCTTTTAGTTGTGTCCATCTCTTTGCAATGACATAGACTACACCATGCCAGGCTTCCCTATCCATCACCAACACCTGGAGCTTGCTGAAGCTCATGTCCATTGACTTGGTGATGCCATACACCCATCTCATCCTCTGTCTTCTGCTTCTTCTCATGACTTCAATCTTTCCTAATATCAGGATCTTTTCCAATGAGTCAGCATGTTTAGTATGCATTCAGTCTCTTTTTAAATCAACCAACATGAATTAGATTCTTCTCTGTCCCCACTGCACTCCCAACTCTAGGCCAGAAACAAAAACCTGCAGAGTGAGGGCTGATTCCAGCACATTGCTGTGGAGATTTCATTCCCACTGTTTTTTTTCTGGGAAAAAATATTAGTTTCTAACATTAAAATAAGTGGATTGTACATAAATATCCAAACTTCTGATTCTCTTGAAAGCATGGCCAACTGGCCTGCTTTCCAGCAAGGTTGAAGTGGAGGAAAACCTGCTCCCAGTGGTAAGGCCTGTGCTGCCCAGATTCCAACATGGCCACCTAGTCCTAGTATCATATCTCCTGCCTCCTGGGGCCATGTATTTGTGAGAACTAGACTTTTAGCTCTCTTGAGATAAAGACTATTTTTGTCTTGACCAACTTTGACTTTGAAGCCTTTAACCCAGAACCTAGTACACAGTTCTTCCTTGTACAGTTGTTGGATGATATAAAATATATTGTGGATGCATATGACATTTCTTCCAATACTGAAACCATGAAATTGAAGTACTGCTCTGCCCTAAATCTTTGATGCCCTGGCATCGTAGGTGCCCCTGATGTCTGCCATTTGACCCACTACCTAAAGCCAGTTGTATGTCTCTGGGCTGTGCCTGAAGTCTTCACTTTTCCATTTGACAACTTATCCTCCTAGCAATCTCCTCTCCAACAAAGACAGCAATGCATATCTCATGAAGTGGCTAGGAAGATGACATGAAACGATGAGTGTTGAGCATCACCCGTAGTAACAATTTACATGATTTTCTTATCAGTTTTTTCTCCAAGTAGGCAAGGTTCTCCATCTTCTTAGATGTCCATGCAGATCAATTTGATTTTCCAGCTAAGCTTCAAAGAAGAGATTACAGTTTAATTCTCTGTATTCCGAAAAGCTTCAACGGCCACTTGCCAAGGACAGTGATGAAGGTAAAGATTTTATCAAGACCTTTGTGTTTTCTTCAGATCTTTTAGTGGCCTAAAGGGGAAAACTAGGGTAGGTCAGGGCATATATAACTAGGGGCTCCTGGTCACCACAAATGCTACAAACCCAAAGTTCCCTGATTACTTGGAGCCAGGAAAGAAACATGAAGTGGCTTGTGCTCCTTGGGCTGGTGACCTTCTCAGAGTGCATAGTCAAGTAAGTATGAGGACTGTAAGCCACATCATATTCCTTTCTCGGATTTTTCTTTTCATATGATTATTCTTCCACCCATCAGGTTTAGAAGGTAAAGAAACATTTCCCTAAGAATCTCAAAGTTCAACTCTTTATTATGGATAAGTAACCTGTTATAGGAACTGTGGATCCCAAGGTCTTGGTGTATATTTAGGTTGCACAAATCTTGGAGTTCAGTCAGTTGTGCAGTCTATGCAGATGTCATGTGGTATTGTGAAAGAGCACTTTTCTACATTTTTTTCAACATGTCTTCTTTTTCCCTAGTCTATGTCTGCATCTCTGTATCACTGTCATTTATCTCTCTATGATTTTGGAAGTACTGAGAGTGTGTTTCTCTTTCTGTTGTTTTCTTTTAATTTTTTGTTTGACTCGTTCTTCCTTCTCAAGCCTCTGAATTTCCTTTACTTGTTCCATTTATCTTGGATTCTTCTTTCAACTCTCTCTTCTCTTTCAGCTTGGAGAAAGATACACTGTTTTATACTGTACAAGTAGTGTGACCACAGCCAACTCAGAAACCTCTTGCATTTCAAATTTCTCCCTTGTAAAAGAGGATGAGAGTCCCTCTTCTACCTCCTTTCTTGATGTTCTATGAGAAGGAATGAGTGGGATGGCAACAGCAATGCTAATGGCTGTAATTGTTGAGACTTCCTATTTATCAAGTACCTTATATGCATCACTTCACTTATCCCCAAGATATTCTATTTGGAGGGTTTCTATTATTACATTCCACCATTTTAGCAAAGGGGAGATTGAGACAACACATTGTCATATATCTTACCCAATATTGCAGAACAGAACCTGTATTGAAGTCTATGTCTTTGCCATGGTATATACATAAAATTCTGATAATAATGTGCCTCATAAAAATGATTAGAAAATACACAGGGCCATTACAATGACAGTCATACCTTAACACTGACAGCTAATTGTAGCATCTTCTTTGTTTTCTTTGCCAAATGCACGGTGAAAGAATACCTCTAAGAAGAGTGAAGACCATGAGAAATACTGTCAGTGGAAAAAACATGCTGAACAGTTTCCTGAAGGAGCATGCTTACAGACTGCCCCAGATTTCTTTTCGTGGCTCAAATCTAACCACTCTCCCACTGAGGAACATCAGGGACGTGAGTATTCTGGGAGGATGGCGCTCCACAGCGCCCCCTGGTGCTCTAGCCTAGCACTGGGGCGCATCTGGAGGTGCAGGTGGGATGTTGGGGTTGAGGTTCCTGCAAGAGGCAGAGACACTGGAAAACAGGGACTCCACCCAGAGGAGAAGGCACTCTCATCCTCAACTGTTGGTCTTTGTGACTGGGCCTGGCAATTACCAGGTGGCAGGTAAACATCCATTTCTGTGTCAAAGATGTGTCATTAGTTTGAGGGTGATTGTTCCTTCTGAAGTAAGTGAGCCACTCAGTTATAGATGAAGAGTGAACCATCACTGATCAAAATGTAGAACCATCTCCAAAGCAACTGTGAATCCGCAGGCAGAGGAATTCAGTTTCCACAGATGCAAGAACAACAGCAATAAAAAGTTACTGAACCTGTATTCTGAGTATGGCCATAAGTATCATTTTTGTTTCTGTTTTTAGATTAGAAAAAGGGCTTATTTTGTGTTCAAGATGTCTTCAAAAATGCCCATGCCAGCCTGAGAGATAGGCAAAGAGTAAATACATGTCAAATGAAAGGGTCAGCTGTGTGCTGTTGATTGGGTGTGGTCTGAGTTTAGAAGGAGTGGGTGGGGTTGATCAAGAAGGACCTCTTAGAGAAGCGGGTACTAAGTCTGGGTTTGAAGAAACTACAGAGCTTCTCAAATGAAGACGCAAGGACTTCCCTGGGTGTCCAGTGGCCCTGGAGGCCCAGTGGTTATGCCTCTGGGCTTCCCATGCAGAAGGTACCACTTCAACGCCTGGTGATAGAATCAATATCCTGCATACAATGTAGCACAGGAAAAAATATATGAAATGCAGATATGTCTGTGACCAAAGTCTGTGAACTGCACGATGGTTAGAAAGTGCTCTCAAAAGATATGTGACACCAAAGGGAGGCAGCAGTGTGGAAATAGAGGGTAGCCTGTTCTGCACTAACCCACTCCCTCCTTCTTCCTGTAGATGCAATACATGGGTAACATCACCATTGGAACACCCCCTCAGGAATTCCAGGTTCTATTTGACACAGGCTCATCTTTTTTGTGGGTGCCCTCTGTCTTTTGCAAGAGCTCAAACTGTTGTGAGTACAGACACCCCCTACCTGGGCCATCTTTCACCTTCCCTGTCACCCTGTTTCCAAACTTGGCACCTGATGACACTCATCTTTTGTGTCTGCAGCTACACGTGTTAGGTTCAGACATCTTCAGTCTCCCACCTTCCAGTTTACCAATAAGGCCTGGAGGATCATCTACGGATCTGGGAGAGTTAAAGGAATTGTTGTTCGTGACACAGTTCAGGTAACAGTGTAACAAATGCTGAGTCAGGACTGGCTATGGAGTGACCACTGATTGCAAAACAAATGCAGAACCATCTGAAAGGACCCTTCCTACCCTAAATCCCATAGATATTGGCCATCTTATCCACAGGGTCTTGTCTCTGGGGAGACAGGTCCCATGGTGACACATGAGCAAACAAGTTAGCTAACCCAGAGAGTGGCTTGAGGTTTGGACTTGCAGCTCCTCTGCCCATGAGCATTTCAAGGTTCATTTTTCTGGGAGCAAGAAGAAGGGATAAAAGCACCCACTTTTATATTCACAGACTGTTCCAGGCACTTTCAGGTAATAACTGGTTTAATCCTGCAATGACCCCACACAGCAGTTACTCTGATTAGCTCATGAGACATATGAGAAAACTGAGGTGCAGACAGAAAGGGCCTTGCTGAGGGCACACATGTGGTAAAAGGTGGAGTTAGGCTGGCTTTTCAGGACTGAAGTTGTTGTGGGGTGTTTGGAGACAGGATAAAACTGATCTGTGTACCCTGGGGGCAGTCAAGGGCTTCAGGTATCCAGAGTGGGAAACTGGAGGCCTGAGAAGTCAAGGGGCCTGATAAATGATTTCTCATGCTAGAGGACCCTTGAAAGTCTAATAAACCTATGGCCTGCCTCCCCCAAAATACTTGAATTGTCCCCCTCTCTCTCTTTGTCTCTCATACACACTCACAGAAATATATACATATCCTTAAAAGTGAATTCCCAAGGCAGTGATTTCATAGAACCCTGCAAGCAAGATTGTGTTTTTGGCATCTGTCTTCCTAGACAGATGCAGAATCCACAGTTCATTACAGAAAATGCAGTCCATTCCTGTCATTAGGTCACAGTGATGCCAAAGAGTAGGCTATCTTGCTCTCGATTATTTTGTCCATAAAGTGGCACCAGTGGGACCTGGCTTGACTCTTGATTGCACCACCTATACAGAAGCCATGAGGCCAATTTGACTCACTCAGACGTTATTTTTCAGAAGGGCAGATGTTTTAAAATTCACAGCATCTCTCAAATGGAACCCAAATTTCCCTCCCAGCTTGGTCTAACCGTCGGTGGGCCACCAAGGACAGAGCCCAGCCTCCATTCCTTTCTGAGGATCTAATGGCAATGCACCCCTGCCCACTCCTAGCCCCACTTCATGCATCTGTAAGCGGCAACACTCTTCTCTCCCACAGATTGGTGACCTTGTAAGCACTGATCAGATGTTTGGTCTAACCCTGCTGGAATATGGGTTTGGGGGCACACTTTTTGATGACATCTTGGGCTTGAACTACCCAAACATATCCTCCAGTGAACCCATTCCCATCTTTGACAACCTGAAGAATCAAGGTGCCATTTCTGAGCCTATTTTTGCCTTCTACTTGAGCAAGTAAGTCTGATATGGACAATCCCTTTCTCCAAATTAGCTATAAGATGCTTTCAGTTGAATGAAAATTATAGAACACTCGATAAAGAAGTATCCTGAGAGAGTTTTTTTTTAAACCTTTCAACCACTTCACTTGTGTTTATTTTATGAGGATTTAACTTCAGTGTTTTGTAATCATGGAGAGCAGACCTTCAGTGTTTTATTTTATTTTTTTTAATTTTTATTTTAACTTTAGTTTACTTTACAATACTGTATTGGTTTTGCCATACAATGACATGATTTCACCACGAGTATACATGTGTTCCCAAACATGAATCCCCTCCCACCTCCCACCCCATAACATCTCCCTGGGTCCTCCCCATGCACCAGCCCCAAACATCCTGCATCCTGCATCGGACATAGACTGGCGATTCGTTTCTTACATGATAGTATACATGTTTCAATGCCATTCTCCCATCTCATCCCACCCTCTCTCTCTCCCCCAGAGTCCAAAAGTCCACTCTACAGATCTGAGTCTCTTTTGTTGTCTTGCATACAGGGTCATCATCACCATCTTTCTAA
>SJYQ01000474.1:1114940-1161325 GCA_006410935.1 Redunca redunca
TTCCAGATTTTGGATCATTTTCACTATCAATATTCAGAATTCTTTCTCAGGTAGATTCCCTATCTCTTCCTCTTTTGTTTGGTTTGATGGGCTCTTCTCCCGTTCCTTTACCTGCTGAGTATTCCTCTGTCTCTTCATCTTGGTTATATTGCTGAGTTTGGGGTGGCATTTCTATATTCTTGGAATTTGTGGAGTTCTCTTTATTATGGAGCTTCCTCACTATGGGTAGGGTTGTATCAATGGCTTGTCAAGGTTTCCTGTTTAGGGAGGCTTGTGTTGGAGTTCTGGTGGGTGGAGCTGGGTTTCTTCTCTCTGGAGTGCACTGGAGAGACCAGTAATGGGTTATGAGACATCAATGGTTTTGGAGTAATTTTGAGCTGCCTGTATATTGAAGCTCAGGGGTGTGTTCCTGTGTTGCTGGAGTATTTGCGTGGTATGTCTTGCTCTGGAACTTGTTGTCCCTTGGGCGGGGCTTGGTTTTAGTGTAGGTATGGAGGTGTTTGATGAGCTTCTATTGGTTAATGTTCCCTGGATTCAGGAGTTCCCTGATGTTCTCAGGCTTTGGACTTAAGCGTCCTGCTTCTGGTTTTCAGTTTTATTTTTACTGTAGCCTCTAGACTTCTCCATCTATACAGCATTGATGAAAAAAACACCTAGGTTAAAGATGAAAAGATTCTCCACATTGAGGGACACCCAGAGAGGTTAACTGAGTTACATAGAGAAGAGAAGAGGGAGGGGGTAGTTAGAGGAGACTGGAATGAGATGAGGTGGGATCAAAAGAGGAGAGAGCAAGCTAGCCTGTAATCACTTCCTTATGTGCGCTCCACAGTCTGGCTTGCTCAGAGATGTTCAGGGAGTTATACAGGGAAAAGGAGAGGGAAGAAGTAGACAGGGGTGGCCAGGAGGATAAAAGAGGGAAATGAAAAGGAGGGAGACAGATCCAGCCCATAGTCAGTTCCGTAAGTGTTCTCCACCATCTGGAACACACAGAGATTCCCAGAGTTGGGTAGAGAAGAGAAGGGGGAGGGAAGAGACAAAGGCCGCCTGGTGGAGAAAAGGAGAGTCCAAAGGAGGAGAGAGTGGTCAAGCCAGTAATCTCGCTCTCAGGTAAAACTGGGTAGTTAGGTTTGGGTTTTTAAATGTACAAAATTGACAACAAATACTAAAAAGCAAATATTAAAAATCTAGAGTAGAGGCTGGATTTTCAAAAATACAATATTAATGAAATGAAGAAGGAAAAAATATTAAGACAAAACAAAACAAAACAAACAAACAAAAATAAAAAACAAAGCCACAAGAATTATTTAAAAACCCCATCAACAACCTCACAAAGACTATATATGGTGTTTGCTTTAAAAAATAGTTTGTTTGTTTTTTTTTAAGAGGGAAATAAAAATTAAAAGAGAAATAGAGGGCTTATCAATTTTAAAAAGTTAGAAAAAAAGGAAAAAAGGGAGAAAAAAAGGGAAAACATTTATAAAAGGGGGGGTAATGATTGTAAAAATAGTAAAGATATATCTGGCCCTTTCTCTGGAGTTGTGAGCCATGTGGGGTCACTTTCAAGGCGGTTCCCTCTGTTTAACTTCCATTTGCTGGTCTCCTCTGTGTCTGATTTCCGTCCTGGCATGGGGGGGCAGTGGTGGACCCCTTTTTTGTTTTTTTTGGCTCACTTGTTCAATTGCACTGTGGGGAGGGAGGGATGCTGCACTCAAATAACACTGTCATGTGAATGCAGTGTCTCAGCCCCGCTGGGTCTGCCCCTGCTTGCGGCGCACAAACCACTCGGGTTCTACGTTGCTCCACCGGGAACCGTCTGAGGCCGGCTCTAAGCTGCGTGCCCCTCCCGGGTCTAAGCTGCTCAGGTTCAGTGCTCGGGTAGCCCCCAGATTGGGTTGGGACTGTGTTTCGTGCCCTTCCCAGGTCCGAGTGTCTCAGGTGTTTGGCGAACGCAGTCTCTGCGACTTGTCACATTTCTCACCTCTGCTGTTCAGTTTTCTGGGTTTACTGCTGGTGCCCCTTGTGAGGCAGATGATGACTGACCAGCACCCCCAGAAGTTTTAGCAAAGAAGCCTGCTTGCCGTTTGGTAGGAAAAGTCTTTCCGGGGCTCTGATTGTCCTTTTCCAGCCCTTACGGCTCTGGCTGCCTGTCTGTGGCGGGGGATGGTCTGCAGCCAGCTATTTCCGTTCCGTCCTTTGTTCTGTGTACTGTCCTGGCGGTGTCTTATGTTTGAGGTTTTCGCGTGGTTAGCTATCTCCCAGTCTGGTTTACTAGCCCAAGTTAGTTCGTTCTGGTTACATTCTGGGCGTTCCTGACTGATTCTTACAAAGCCCTGCAGCCCACGACTCCCGCGCGTCCCTTCCCTGCCCCCAGTTGCTAGTGGCAGATGCAGGTGTCTGTGCTGCTTTTCCGCTGGGGAAGTTACTGTTGGGCTTGTAATCTGTTGGTTTTAATTAATTATTTATTTATCCTTCCTGTTATGTTGCCCTCTCTGCTTCCAAGGCTCGCCACAGACTCTGCAGGGAGAGTGTTTCCTGGTGTTTGGAAACCTCTCTTCTTAAAGTTCCTTTCCAGGGATGGGCTTCCCTACCCGGGACGGAGCTCCCTCCCCACCTCCTTTGTCTTTTTTTTCGTCTTTTATATTTTTTCCCTACCTGTTTTTGAAGGCAATGATCTGCTTTTCTGGGTGCCTGATGTCCTCTGCCAGCATTCAGAAGTTGTTTTGTGGAGTTTTCTCAGCGTTGAAATGTTCTTTTGAGGAATTTGTGAGGGAGAAAGTGGTCTCCCTGTCCTATTCCTCTGCCATCTTCTCCTGTCTCCCCTGAGAGATAATTTAACACAGATAACTATGGCCCCAGGGCCCAACTGGCTTCACCCCTGGCTTTTATAAATAAAATTTTATTGGAACACAACTCTACTCCTGGGCTCAAGACAAATAACATGATCTAGAGGAGTGAGTGAGTAGGAAGGGTAATGGAAAGCAACAGGAAACAAGTTGAAGGAAAAGGCAATATGATTTGCTTATGAATTTGATAAGCAAGGAAAGAGAAGGATGGTGGATATCTTTCCTTCCTCATTATCATTCCACTGGGAGCCCAGGACCAGCTACACAATTTGTAGGAGCTAGTGAGAAATGAAAGTGTGGGACACAAAAGTGTGAGGCCCCTTGTTCAAGAAATATTAGGCATTTCAAGAAAGGGAGAGCAGAGGTCGGGGTCCTTTCTGAGTGTGGGGCCCTTTAAACAGTAGACATCACAGGCCAGTGGAGCCAACTCTGGGTGACCTGAACCCACACCCTTAGAACTCCCAGGCCTTGATTTTCCTGAAAAATGACAAGGTGGACAAGAGGAAAGCCAAACACTTCAGCAACCTGTCCTCTGAGGGTGTCTGAGCACTCAGGTCGCTGGGGGTCCAGGGTGTCTTCAGAAGACATAGTGGGTGGACCCCAGCCAAGTGATTCAGCTTCTAACCTCCTCTGTGCCACTCATTAGCCAGGAACCGACCTCACTCTGGATCTCAATCTCTCCAAGACACTGTTTCTGCATCTGTACATGGGGACCTTATTAGGGCCTTGATGGGTGGACAAGCACAGCTCTCAGACAGTGCTGTTATTACTGTCCTCCAAGGATCTCCCCCGCCACTTGTCTCTACAGATACAAGCAGGAGGGCAGTGTGGTGATGTTTGGTGGGGTGGATCAACGCTATTACGAGGGAGAGCTCAACTGGGTACCATTGATCCAAGCGGGTGACTGAAGTATACACATGGACCGGTAAGCCTCTCCCTCTGAGGATCAGCCCAACCGATGCTCCCACTAATTTTCATAGCCACAGGCAGACACACACAAATGCATTCTCAGACACACACTCACACAGACATATACACCACCCACAAAAACACAGACACACAGACACATGGAAACACACAAGCAGACACATATAAACATACACAGAAACACATAAACACATAAAAACAGGTATAGCTAGTCAGAGACACAAAAGCACACACAAAGACACATACAAACACACAAACAAACACACAAGCACAGAGATACACAAACAACTGATGGGTTCATAATCCCCAGGTCTTCTGAGCAAGGCTCTGACCAGGGTCCTGAAAGGATCAAGACAGGTCTGTGCAGCTGGGAGAGGGCTGCACCCACTGTCCTTTGAGGTGGGGAGCATGGTTAGAGGACTCTACAGTGTGATGAACAGAGGATCAGGGAGGATTTCTCCAGCCTGATATGATAAGCCAGTTATGATAAGATGACCAACTCTCCAGGGCTACATAGGACATAGGAAGTTCTCAGTACAGATAAATGTCATTTTAAAACAGGGACAGTCCTGAGAAAATGGGGAAAACTGGTCTTCTTTGGGAGCAGCTACCTAGCAGTGGAGAGAGGTTGGCTGCAGTCTTAAGACATGAAAGTAACTAATAAAAAAGACACCCCACGTTCTTGGGCACACAGTGGGACAGGGGCTATGACAGAGAATCAGGAAGGTGGGTTCCAGGAGTGACCAGAAGACAATAGGCATAATTGACAGGATTTTGTGTAATACCCTCAGACAAAAGCTGACCTATCCTTTGCAATTTGATCTCTAGTTCCTCAAACCAGTTTGTATATCTGGAAATTCTCAGTTCATGTACTGTTGAAACTTAGCTTGAAGGATTTTGAACATTACCTTGCTAGCAAGTGAGATGCGCACAATGGCATGATAGGTTGAACATTATTGGAAATGCCTTTCGTCCAGCACTGTGGCCACTGCTGAGTTTTCCAAATTTGCTGACATATTGAATGCAGCATATTTACAGCCTCACTCTTTAGGAATTTTAAACAGCTCAGCTGGAATTTCATCACCTTCCCTAGCTTTTCTTGTAGTGATGCTTCCTAAAGCCCACTTGACTTCATACTCCGGTATATCTGGCTTTATGTGAGTGACCTCAGCATCATCCCTATCCCGGTCATTAAGATGATTTTTGTATAGTTCTTCTGTGCTTTCTTGCCACCTCTTCTTAATTTCATCTGCTTCTGTGAGATATTTGACTTTTCTGTCCTTTATCGTACCCATCTTTGCATGAAGTTTTCCTCTGGTATCTCCACTTTTCTTGAAGAGATCTATACTCTTTACAATTCTATTGTTTTCCTCTAATTCTTGCACTATTCACTTATGAAGACTTTCTTATTTCTCCTTGCTATTCGCTGGAAGCCTGCATTCCATTAGGTATATCTTTCCCTTTCTCCTTTGCCTTTCACTTCTCTTATTTTCTCAGCTATTTTTAAGGCCTCCTCAGGCAACCACCTTGCCTTGTCACCTTTGTTTTTCTTGAGGATGATTTTGATGACTACCTCCCGTACAATTTTACAAACCTCCATCCATAGTTGTTCAGTCTAACAGACCTAATCCCTTGAATCTATTTTTCACTCCACTATAAAATCATAAAGGATTTGATTTAAGTCATAGCTGAATGTTCTAGTGGTTTTCCTTACTTTCTTCATTTTAAACGTGAATATGGTTTGCTTCTGCCTAAGCATTGCTTCCAGATCACCACCCACCACTCCCAGAGGGTTGAAGCAAAAACATACAATTTGAGGCCTGTTATCCTGGGTTTGTGCTTGGCTTTTCACATGTTTAGCTGTGTGAGCTTGATCAAGTCGCTTGATTTCAGTTTTCACATCTGGAAAATAGGCACCATGATGATGATTCCACCTTCTAGATTGCATGTGTACCTGCAAAGAGCAAGTGGCCCTGAGAGGGCTTTCTGGGTTCCTGAGTCTGGAACAAATATGAATTATTCTGCCACTTGGGAGAAAGAAGTCTTCTGTTTAGAGGTTATGGCTGCCATCCCCAAGGCTAAATATTGATTCAAGCCAATAGATGTTCAGACATCTATTTCTGAACCCTCACCTAGAACTCTGAATGAGTCGATGCTCCTGTTTTCTGGGCTCACAGAAGAACTAATGATTACTGTCTCAGATTACTCCCTTCCTCAGTCTTACAAGTCAGCCTTTCCTTTTCAACTACTTCTCCCCTAAAATCACACTGTAAGGAACGTCATAAAAGCTCTTGGTTTCTTGTCGGTTTCCCAAATCTCCAGCATAGCAACAAGTAGCTGTTATGGCTATTTTTCATAGCAACAACTATGGCAACCTGTATAGTCCAGTCTCAGCCTGTTAAATGAATCTTTCCCCATTTGGCCCCTCATGTTTAAGTTACCTATATTTGCTTTAGTAATCTTCCTTTGCTTGCTGTTTAATGTCAAAGTATGTGTCGACTTCATCTAATTTTCTTTCCCAAGCATAATTACAACCATGCAATGAAGTAACCAAACATTTAGTCATTTAACTACCCACAGGAATTGACAAAAGCAAATCACCCATCATGCATATTTGCTTGCCCCAAAACACCATTGAAGTGATCTGATGAAAAAATGTAATACATTGGCATGTACACTCCAGAAGGGACACTTTTTCTCCAGATTTGTTTTCCATCTAGTGCAGAATGTCTACCATAAGCCTGGCTCTCCAGCAGTTGGTCACCTAATTTTTGCAGACTCAGCCCACTCCAGATCCCTTCCACATCCCTCAGTAAAATCTAGAGAACAGATCAGTCAAAGTTCTCACTCCTGCAGAAAACAGTTTTCTTGTTTGTTTGGTTGGTTTTTTTTTAGAAACAATATTTGGTAACACATTCAAAATCTTGTGCTCCTTGCCTTGGATTCAAGGACCAGCACCAGAAGATGGGAAGCATCCCCTTCTACTTAAATCTTTCACCACTCCCACCAGGGCCACAGGCTGGACTGGACCCTTAAAAACTTCTGCCTGCTCCCTGATATCCTCTGTACATCAGTTCAGTTCAGTCTCTCAGTCATGTCCCACTCTTTGCTATATCATGGGGTGCAGCATGCCAGGGTTCCCTGTCCATCACCAACTCCTGGAGCTTGCTCAAACTCATGTTCATCAAATCGATGATGCCACCCAATAATTTCATCTTCTGTCTTCCCCTTTGCATTCTGCCTTTATTCTTTCCCTGCATCAGGGTCTTTTCTAATGAGTCAGTTCTTCCCATCAGGTGACTAAAGTATTGGAGGTTCAGGTTCAGCATCGGTCCTTCCAATAAATATTCAGAAGTTATTTCTTTAGCATGGACTGGTAGAATCTCCTTGCAGTCCAAGGGACTCTCAAGAGTCTTGTCCAACACCACAGTTTAAAAGCATCAATTATTTGGTACTCAGCTTCCTTTTGGAATAACTCTCACATCCACTCACGATTTATGGTAAAACCATAGCTTTGACTATACAGAGCTTTGCTGGTAAAGCAATGTTTCCCCCTTTTTAGTATGTTGTTGGTTTTTTCATGGCTTTTCTTCCAAGGAGCAAGCGACTTTTTTTTTTCCCCCACAACTGTGGTCACTATCTACAATGAACTTGGAGCCTAGGAAAATAAAGTCTGTCACTGTTTTTATTGTTTTTCCAGGTATTTGCCGTGAAGTGATGGAACTGGATGCCATGATCTTCGTTTTTCAATCTGTATATACCACATCAAAGATCATCCCCAAAAAAAGTAATGCAAAAAGGCAAAATGGTTGCCTGAGGAGGCCTTACAAATAACTTAGAAAAGAAGAGTAGCAAAAGACAAAGTTGAAAAGAAAGACATACCCTTCTGAATGCAGAGTTCCAAAGAATAGCAAGAAGAGATTAAAAAAAAAAAAGTCTTCCTAAATGATCAGTACAAATAGAGGAAAACATTAGAATCGTAAAAACAGAGATCTCTTCAAGAAAATTAGAGATAGGTAGGGAATGTTTCAGGCAAAGATGGGCACAATAAAAGAGACATGGGGTGGACCTAACAGAAACAAAATATATTAAGAAAAGGTTGAAAAAATACATAGAAGAACTGCACAAAGAAGATATTAATGATCCAGATAACCATGATAATGTGATCACTCACCTAGAGCTAGACAATCCTGAAAGGTGAAGTCACATGGATCTTCAGAAGCATCACTAAGAGCAAAGCTAGTGGAGGTGATGGCATTGCAATCGAGCTACATCAGATCCTTAAAGTTGATTCTGTGAAAGTGCTGCACCCAATATGCCAGCAAATGTGGAAAACTCAGCAATGGCCACAAGACTGGAAAGGTAATTTTCCTTGCAATCCCCAAAAAAGGGATTTCAAAGAATGTTCAACCACCACACAGTTCCACTCATCTCACATGCTACCTAAGTAATTTATCCAAGCAAGTCTTCAACAGTACATGAACTGTGAAATTCCATATGTTCAAGCTGGATTTAGAAAAGGCACAGGAACCAGAGATCAAATTGCCAACATTCGTTGGATGATAGAAAAAGCAAGAGGATTCTACAAAAACACCTACTTTTGCTTTATTGACCATGCAAAAGCCTTTGATTGAGTGAACCACAACAAACTGTGGAAAACTTACAAAGATTGGAATACCAGACCATCTTACCTGCCTTCTGAGAAATGTCTGCAGGTGAAGAACCAACATTAGAACTGAATATGGAAATACAGACTGGTTCCAAATCGGGAAAGCAGTAGATAAAGACTTTAAATTGTCACCTTGTTTATTTAACTTATATGCAGAGTACACAATGTGAAATGCCCAACTGGATGAAATAAAAGCTGGAATCAAGATTTCTGGGAGAAATATCAATAGCCTCAGATATGCAGAAAACAGCACCCTCACAGCAGAAATTGAAGAGGAACTAAAGAGCCTCTTGATGAAAGTGAAAGAAGAGAGTGAAACATCTGGTTTAAACTTCACATTTAGAAAATGAAGATCATGGCATTTGGTCCCATCACTTCATGGAAAATAGATGGGGAAACAATAGAAACAGTGAGAGACTTTATTTTTGGGGCCTCCAGAATCACTGTAAATGATGGCTGCAGCCATGAAATTAAAAGATGCTTGCTCGTTTGAAGATAACCTATGACAAACAAATACAATTTTTTTTTTTAAAGTAGAGACATTACTTTGCTGAAAAAGTTCAGTATAATCAAAGCTATGATTTTTCCACTTGTCATGTATGGATGTGACAGTTGCACCATAAAGAATGGTGAGCGATGAAGAATTGATCTTTCTGAACTGTGGTGTTGGACAAGACTCTTGAGAATGACTTGGACTGCAAGGAGATGCACCCAGTCATCCTAAAGGAAATCAATCCTGAATATTCATTGGAAGGACAATTGCTGAGATTGAACCTGCAATACTTTGGCCAACTGATGCGAAGAACTGACTCATAAAAAAGACCCTGTAACTGGGAAAGAATGAAGGCAGGATAAGAGGATGAAAGAGGATGAGGTGGTTGAATGCAATCACCAGCTCCATGGATATGAGTTTGTCCAAGCTCCAGGAGCTGGTGAATAACAGCAAGCCCTGGTGTGTTGCAGTCCATGGGGTGGCAAAGAGTCGGACATGACTGAGTGACTGATCTGAACTGAACATACCACATAACAAATGCTATTTGTAGTTGGCATGTTTCTCCAGCAAGACTGGGACTCCCTAAGGCCCCAACGCATATCCCCAATCAAGTTTGCACCCATGCACAGAGGTCAGTGCCTAACATTCACAAGGCATTCAGTGAGTTCTGATTGCAGGGGGACCTCCATTTTGGTAGACATAGAGGAGCAAAAGACACATTCATCCTCCTGTCTCAAATAATTCCAAAGTAGAAAAGACAAATGAAAGAGCATTGTTTTACATCAAACATCTGGCAGCATAAAATGGGTTCCTGAGACAGGGAACAATCAAAGAGAGTTCTACAATTGGCCCAACTCTAGAAATAGTTTCCAACACATACATGGAAGGTATACCTAGGCAAAGACAAACAGTCTCCCAAAGAAGAGTGATTTATGACTCTATATAGTTAGAGTTCACAGGAGAGAGCTACATACAAAGAACTGCAGGAAGGTACAGCAGATACCCTTCCAGCTTTCAGCAGAGAGTTGATAGTACTGGTCTGAATTATAGGGAACAATCTTTGAGTCTCAAATTGCACCAAGTCTACTTTTGTCCCCACCCACCAGCGTGGAAATTACTCATTTTTAAAAATATAAATTTATTTATTTTAACGGTAGGCTAATTACTTTACAATCTTGTATTGGTTTTGTCATACATTGAGATGAATCCCCCACGAGTGTACACGTGTTCCTCATCCTGAACACCCCTCCCACCTCCCTCTCTATACCATCCCACTGTGTCATCCCAGTGCACCAGCACCGAGCATCCTGCATCATGCACCAAACCTGGACTGGCAATTTGTTTCACATATGATAATATACATGTTTCACTGCCATTCTCCCAAATCATCCCACCCTTTAACTCTCCCACAGAGTCCAAAAGTCTGTTTTTACATCTGTGTCTCTTTTGCTGAATCACAGTTATCATTAATATCTTTTAAAATTTCGTATATATGTGTTAGTATACTGTATTGGTGTCTTTCTTTCTGGCTTACTTCACTATGTGTAATAGGCTCCAGTCTCATTCACCTCATTAGAACTAATTCAAATGTATTCTTTTTAATGGCGGAGTAGTACTCCATTGTATATATGTACCACGGCATTTTATCCATTCATCCGCTGATGGAGATCTAGATTGATTCCATGGCCTGGCTATTATAAACAGTGCTGCAATGAATATCGGGGTACACGTGTCTCTTTCAATTCTGATTTTCTCGGTATGTATGCCTAGTAGTGGGATTGCTGGATAAGGCAGTTCTATTTGCAGTTTTATAAGGAATCTCCACACTTTTCTCCATAGTGGCTGTACTAGTTTCCATTCCCAGCAACAGTGTAAGAGGGTTCCCTTTTCTCCACACCCTCTCCAGCATTTATTGCTTGTAGACTTTTGGACAGCCATTCTGACTGGTGTGAAATCGTACCTCATTGTAGTTTTGATTTGCATTTCTCTGATATTGAGAGATGTTGAGCATCTCTTCATCTGTTTGTTAGCCATCTTTATGTCTTCTTTTGAGAAATGTCTGTTTAGTTCTTTGACGCATTTTTACCGATGGGCCATTTATTTTTCTGGAATTGAGCTGCAGGAGTTGCTTGTATATTTTTGAGATTAATTCTTTGTCAGTTGCTTCATTTGTTATTATTTTCTCCCATTCTGAAGGTTGTCTTTTCACCTCGCTTATAGTTTCCTTTGTTGTACATAAGCTTCCAGTTTAATTAGGTCCCATTTGTTTTCTTTTTGCTTTTATTTTCAGTATTCTGGGAGGTGGGTCATAGAGGATCTTGCTATGATTTATGTTGGAGAATGTTTTGCCTAGGTTCTCCTCTAGGAGTTTTATAGTTTCTGGTTGTACTTTTAGATCTTTAATCCATTTTGAGTTTATTTTTGTGTATGGTGTTAGAAAATGTTTTAGTTTCATTCTTTTAAAAGTGGTTGACCAGTTTTCCCAGCACCACTTGCTAAAGTGAGTGTCTTTTTTCCATTGTATATTCTTGCCTCCTTTGTCAAAGATAAGGTGCCCATAGGTATGTGGATTTATCTCTGGGCTTTCTATTTTGTTCCATGTTTCTGTCTTTGTGCCAGTACCATACTGTCTTGATGACTGTGTCTTTGTAATAGATCCTGAAGTCAGACAGGTTTATTCCTCCAGTTCCATTCTTCTTTCTCATGATTGCTTTGGCTATTTGAGTTTTTTTTTTTTTTTTTTTTATTTCCTTACAAATTGTGAAATTATTTGTTCTAGTTCTGTGAAAAATACCGTTGGTAACTTCATAGGGAGTGCTTCGAATCTATAGATTGCTTTGGGTAGTGTACTCATTTTCACTATATTGATTCTTCTGATCCATGAGCACGGTATATTTCTCCATCTATTAGTGTTCTCTTTGATTTCTTTCACCAGTGTTTTAAAGTTTTCTATATATAGGTCTTTAGTTTCTTTAGGTAGATATAGTCCTAAGTATTTTAATCTTTTGTTGCAATGGTGAATGGAATTTTTCCCTTAATTTACCTTTCCATTTTCTCATTATTAGTGTACAGGAATGCAAGTGATTTCTGTGTGTTGATTTTATATCCTGCAACTTTACCATATTCATTGATTAGCTCTAGTAATTTTCTGGTGGAGTCTTTAGGGTTATCTATATAGGAACATGCCATCTGCAAACAGTGAGAGTTTTATTTCTTCTTTGCCAATTTAGATTCCTTTTATTTATTTATTTATTTTCTATTCCGATGGCTGTGGCCAATACTTCCAAAACTATGTTGAATAATAGTGGTGAGAGTGAGCACCCTTGTCTCGTTCCTGACTTTAGGGGAAATGCTTTCAATTTTCACTATTGAGGATAATGGTTGCTGTGGGTTCGTCATATATAGCTTTTATTTTGTTGAGGTATGTTCCTTTTATTTCTGCTCTCTTGAGAGTTTTTATCATGAATGGATGTTGAATTTTGTCAACTGTTTTCTCTGCATCTATAGAGATAATCATATGGTTTTTATTTTTCAATTTGTTAATGTAGTGTATTACATTGATTGATTTGCGGATATGAAGAATCCTTGCATCCCTGGGATAAAGCCCACTTGGTCATGATGTAGTATCTTTTTAATGCATTGTTGGATTCTGATTGCTAGAATTTTGTTAAGGATTTTTGCATCTATGTTCATCAGTGATATTGGCCTGTAGTTTTCTTTTTTTGTGGCATCTTTTTCAGGTGTTGCTATAGGATGATGGTGGCCCCATAAAATGAGTTTGTAAGTGTATCTTCCTCTGCAATTTTCTGGAAGAGTTTGAGTAGGATAGGTGTTAGCTCTTCTCTAACGTTTTGGTAGAATTCAGCTATGAAGCTGTCTGGTCCTGAGCTTTTGTTTGCTGGAAGATTTCTGATTGCAGTTTCAATTTGCATGCTTGTGATGGGTCTGTTAAGATTTTCTATTTCTTCCTGGCTCAATTTTGGAAAGTTATACTTTTCTAAGAATTTGTCCATTTCTTCCAAGTTGCCCATTTTATTGACATATCATTGCTGAGAGTAGTCTCTTATGATCCTTTGTACTTCTGTGTTCTCTTTTGTGATCTCTCCATTTTAATTTCTAATTTTATTGATTTGATTTTTCTCCCTTTATTTCTTATGAGTCTGGCTAATGGTTTGTCAATTTTATTTATCCTCTCAAAGAACCACCTTTTGGCTTTGTGGATTTTTGCTATGGTCTCTTTGTTTCTTTTGCATTTATTTCTGCCTGAATTTTGAAGATTCCTTTCCTTCTATTAACACGAGGGTTCTTCATTTCTTCCTTTTCTAGTTGCTTTAGGTGTAAAGTTGGGTATTTACTTGACGTTTTTCTTGTTTCTTGAGGTATGCCTGTATTCCTATGAACCTTCCCCTTAGCACTGCTTTTACAGTGTGCCACACGTTTGGCTTGTTTTGTTTGCATTTTCATTCGTTTCTATGGATATTTTGATTTTTTCTGTAATTTGTTGGTTATTCATCAGCGTGTTGTTCAGCCTCCATATGTTGGAATTTTTTGATAGTTTTCCTCCAGTAGTTGAGATCTAATCTTACTGCATTGTGGTCAGAAAAGATGCTTGGAATAATTTCATTTTTTTTTAATTTACCAAGGCTAGATTTATGGTCCAAGATGTGATCTATCTTAGAGAAGCTTTCGTGTGCACTTGAGAAAAAGGTGAAATTCATCGTTTTGCGGTGAAATGTCCTATATATATTAATTAGGACTAACAGATCTCTTGTATCACTTAACATTTGTGTTTCCTTGTTAATTTTCTGTTTAGTTGATCTAACCATAGGTGTGAGTGGGGAATTAAAGTCTCTCACTATTATTGTGTTATTGTTAATTTCCCCTTTCATACTTGTTAGCATTTGTCTTACATATTGTGGTGCTCTTATGTTGGGTGCATTTATATTTATAATTGTTATGTCTTATTCTTGGATTGATATTTTGATCATTACACAGGGTCCTTCTTTTCCTCTTTTCACAGCCTTTGTTTTAAAGTCTATTTTATCTGAAATGAGTATTGCTACTCTTGCTTCCTTTTGGTCTCTATTTGCGTGGAATATCTTTTTCCAGCCCTTCACTTTCAGTCTGTATGTGTCCCTTGTTTTGAGGTGGGTCTCTTGTAGACAACATATATAGTGTTCTTGTTTTTATATCCATTCAGCCAGATTTTGTCTTTTGTTTGGGGCATTCAACCCATTTACATTGAAGGTAATTATTGATAAGTATGATCGTGTTGCCATTTATTTTATTGCTTTGGGTTCGAGATTACACACCATTTCTGTGTTTCCTGTCTAGAGAAGATCCTTTAGCATTTGTTGGAGAGCTGGTTTGGTGGCGCTGAATTCTCTCAGCTTTTGCTTGTCTCTAAAGCTTTTGATTTCTCCTTCAAATTTGAATGAGATCCTTGCTGCGTACAGTAATCTGGGCTGTAGGTTTTTTTTTTTTTTCCTTTCATCACTTGAAGTATGCCCTGCTGTTCCTTCCTGGCCTGAAGAGCTTCTATTCAAAGATCAGCTGTTATCCTTATGGGAACCCCCTTGTGTGCTATTTGTTGTTTTTCCCTTGCTGCTCTTAATATTTGTTCTTTGTGTTTGATCTTTGTTAATTTGATTAACATGTGTCTTGGAATATTTCTCCTTGGATTTATCCTGTTTGAGACTCTCTGGTTTTCTTGGACTTGTGTGATTATTTCCTCCCCCAATTTAGGGAAATTTTCAACTATTATCTCAAGTAGTTTCTCATGGTCTTTCTTTTTGGTTTCTCCTTCTGGGACTCCTATGATTCGAATGTTGGGGTGTTTAACATCGTCCCAGAGGTCTCTGAGATTGTGCTCATTTATTTTCATTCTTTTGCCTTTTTCCTCTATGATTCATTGATTTCTATCATTCTATCTTCTACCTCACTTATTCTACCTTCTGCCTCCGTTATTCTACTGTTGGTTCTCTCCAGAGTGTTTTTTTTTTTTAATATCATTTATTGCATTATTCATTATATATTGATTTTTTTTAAATTTCTTCTAGGTCTTTGTTAAACCTTTCTTGAATTTTCTCAATCCTTGTCTCCAATCTGTTTATCTGTAATTCCTTTTGTTTTCAAGATTTTGGATCATTTTCACTATCATTAGGACTTCCCTTGTGGCTCAGATGGTAAAGCGTCTGCCTACAATGCAGAAGACCCCAGTTTGATCCCTGGGTCAGGAAGGTCCTCTGGAGAAGAAAATGGCAATCCACTTCAGTACTCTTGCCTGGATAATCCCATGGATGGAGGAGCATGGTAGGCTACAGTCCATTGAGTCGCAAAGAGTTGGACACGACTGAGCAACTTCACTTAGCCTTAGCCTTCACTACCATTATTTGGAATTCTTTATCAGGTAGATTCCCTATCTCTTCCTCTTTTGTTTGGTTTGGTGGACATTTATTCTGTTCCTTTACCTGCTGGGTATTTCTCTGCCTCTTCTTCTTGTGTATATTGCTGTGTTTGGGGTCACCTTTCCGTATTCTGGCAGTTTGTGGAATTCTCTTTATTGTAGAGCTTCCTCTCTGTGAGTGGGTTGGAGGGGTGGCTTGTCATGGTTTCCTGGTTAGGGAAGATTGTGACGGTATTCTGGTGGGTGGAGCTGGATTTCTTCTCTCTGAAGAGTGATGAAGTGTCCAGTAATGAGTTATGAGAAGTCAATGGGTTTGGAGTGACTTTGGGCAGCCTGCATATTGAAGCTCAGGGTTATGTTCCTATGTTGCTGGAGGATTTGCATGGTATGTCTTTTTCTGGAACTTGTTGGCCCTTGGGTGGTGCTTGGTTTCAGTGTAGGTATGGAGGCGTTTGATGAACTCCTATCAATTAGTGTTCCCTGGAGTCAGGAGTTCTCTGGTGTTCTCAGGATGTGGACTTAAGCCTCCTTCCTCTGGTTTTGTCTTATTCTTACAGTAGCCTCAAGATTTCTCCATCTATAAAGCACCAATGATAAAACATCTGGATTAAAGATGAAAAGTTTCTCCACAGTGAGGGACACGCAGAGAGGTTCACAGAGTTACATGAATAAGAGAAGAGGGAGGAGGGAGATAGAGGTGACCAGAAGTAGAAGAGGGGGAACCAAAAGAGGAGAGAGCAAGGTAGCCAGTAATCACTTCCTTATGTGCTCTCCACAGTCTGGATCCCTCAGAGATGTTCACAGATTTTCACAGGGAAGAGAAGAGGGAGAAAGGAGAAAGAGGTGGCCAAGGAGATAAAGGGGGGAATCAAAAGGAGACAGACAAGTCCAGCCAGTCATCAGTTCTCTAAGTGTTCTCCACAGTCCGGAACACACAAAGAGATTCACAGAGTTCAGTAAAGAAGAGAAGGGGGAGTGAGGAGATAGAGGTGACCTGGTAGAGAAAAAGGAGATCCAAAGGAGGAGAGAGCAATTAGGCCAGTGATTTTGCTCCCAAGTAAAAATGGTTACTGAAGATTGGGTTCTTAAAGGTACAAAATTGATAACAAATACCAAAAAGGAAAGATTAAAAATCTAGACTAGAGGCTGGATTCTCAAAAATGCAATATTAAAGAAGAAAACAAAGTCACAAAATNTAGGTAGATGATGCCTCTCTGAGGCCATGATTGCCCCCTTCCAGCTCTGGCTGCCCTCCATCGCCTGTCTCTGGCAGGGGATGGGCCAGTCCGCAGCTGGCTACCTCTGCTTGCTCCTTTGTTCTGTGAGCAGGTCTGGTGGTGTCTTAGTTTAGGGCTATTCACCGGGGTATCTATCACAGGGTCTGGCTTGCTATCTCAAGTTTGTTCCCTCAGATTTTCCTATGGAGCATTCAGTCCTGGTCCTTCATTACTCTAAGCAATGCAGCCACACCTCCCTGCCCAGCCCCCTCTTTCTAGTGGCAGATACAGGCGTCTGTGCTGCTTCTCTGCTGGGAGTTACCATTGGGCATGTAATCTGTGGGTTTAAATTATTTATCTTTCCTCTCACTTATGTTGCCCTCTGAGGTTCCAAGGCTTGTCACAGACTCGCCAGTGAGAGTGTTTCCTGGTGTTTGGAAACTTCTCTTTTTTAAGACTCCCTTCTTGGGTCGGATCTCCGTCCCTACCTCCTTTGTCTCTCTTTTTATCTTTTACATTTTTTCTTACCTCCCTTTGAAGACAATGGGCTGCTTTTCTAGGTACCTGACATCCTCTGCCTGCATTCAGAAGTTGTTTTGTGGCATTTACTCAGCGTTCAAATGCTCTTTTGATGAATTTGTTGGGGGAGAAAGTGGTCTCCCTGTCCTATTCTTCATCCGTCATAGGACTGCCCCCGAAATTAGTCAGAATTCCCATGAGATCAATAGGGACCTGAAGACAATTTTTCCTTGCTAGTGGGGAATAGTAAACCTGGTCTAAAGGTTGGCTCCATCTCAGCTTAAATAACTTTACAGCAAGCCTTCAAAAAAGTGCAATTGTTTCCAAGAAATTAACAGTGTTTGCAAACAGTGAAAGGAAAAATTTATAAAAATTAAAAAATATCCAGTATCCAAAGGTAAAGTGAGCACATCCACAATCCAATTTAAAATTTCCATACAAATTGTGAAAATATCTGTCCTAGTTTCATCACAATATTGTAAGGTAATTATCCTCTGATTAAGATAAATAAATAAATTGAAAAAGAAAAAAAAATCCAGATGTATACAGAGAAAGAAATTATCCATAATGAGGGAAAAATCAATTAGTAAAAACACAAGTAAAATATGTATTACATAAGTAGCAGGGAAGGACATTAAAATACTTCTACATCAATAATCCTTATATTCATGAAGCTGAAGAATATTAGGTATGTTAAATAGAGACATGTAAAATAGAAATGCAAAGACTGTGGGAAAAAAAATAATTGTGCATCAGAGACTTTTGAAGTAACTTTAAGAGTGCTAAAACATGTGTAATTGGAAACCCACAGGAAGTGAATGACAGGAGAATAGAGCAAAGAACTTCATAATTACTGGCTGAAAAATTCCCAGGGATAATGAAAGCTTAAAACTTGTTAACACAGAAGGTCAATTATTCAAGAACAAGAACAAGAAATATGACAATTATATAAAAGCACATCATAATTCATGGTTTAAGACAATCAACCAAAGAAATGTAACCAGAAGGTAAAACAGACACAGTAGTAGAAAAAATGGGGAGACAGCAGATTAGGCAAATGAAACAATGTTAGCCAGAGGACACTGGCACCACAACTTAAATGCTGAGAGAAATATAATTGACTCAGAATACTATACTCAAGAAAAATAGACATCAAAAACAAGATAAAATACTTTCTCAGACATAAAACAACTACAAGACTGCATCACCACCAACAGACCAATATAATAAATGATTTTTTAAAGGTCTCAAGTCAGAAGGAATTTAAAACCAAGTGAAAATCTGGATCTACAGGGGGAATGAACAGTACCCAAAATGATAAACATGTAATATGTATTAAAAGGTAAATATAGGGACTTCCTTGGTGGTCCAGTGGTTAAGGATCTGCTTTGCAATGCAAAGCACTTGCAAATATCAAAGGCTTGTTCCTTTGCCAGAGAACTAAGGTCCCACATGCCACTGAGCAACTAAGCCTGCATGTCTCATATAGAGTTTACACGCTACAATTACTGAGTGTGCCCTCCTCAAATAGAGAGTCCCTACCACAAGGAAGATCCTGCACGGCACATTAAGGCCCGGTACAAATAAAGAAATGATAAATGAATAAATAATTTAATAATTATCATAATCAATAATGATAGACTGGCAAGTTAAAGAGCATATCATGCACCTTAAAACTACTTAAAAAGCAGTTACAGTTAATAAAGTGACAAAGTCTATAAAAGGGTATCATTAAAACTGCTCAGTCACAAAGAAGTCAGGGATAAAAAGAGACATGGAAAAAAAAAAACATGGAATAAACTGAAGATGAAGAGCAAGATGATAGAATTAAATCTGAATAGAGTTAACCCCTCCGATGTGAACCCAGACATCCCTATACACTGCACTGTGCAGCTGAAACAGAGCCTGACGTGCGCCAGGGCCCCATGTGCCTGGGCACACAACAGCACCAAAAGTTTATATGGAACAGTAAACTAGAAGACTTCAATCATACAAAGTACAAGCTTTGTTTATAAAGAAATGGCATTACAAATCAGTGTTCACTGGACAGAAGAAGGTGCTAGCATAGTGCAGATCTTCCCTCTTTTAAAACTCTAATTCTGCCTAGGAAGGAGCAGATAAATTGACAGGACTTATATCTCATCAATACTAGACATACTTGACATACACAGAAAATACTGGACATTCATGTTTGATTTTCACGGTTCAGTCTCCTCTCCCTTCTCCTCTATTGCTCATCCTGGGCAACAGGGACTGCTCCTCTAAACCACAGCTCAGTCACTACACACAAAGCCGGATGATATTTGCCTAGTCTTTCACATAAACCAGTGAAAACTTGTTTCTTCCTATTTCACGTTCTTGGCTCTTTTCAACCAACCACGGATCCTGTCCTTCCTCCTGGGACCTGGTCCTCTGTCACTTGCAACCATGTTCCCATACACCAGGCAACAATCTCACCCAATGAAATTCTTATTCAGAGTGGCCGTAATACACACAAAAAGGGAAAGAACAGGCAGCTCCTTACTCTCCTCTCTTGTTTCTTCACTACATACATTCACTGAAAACCTGTGTAGCAAGTTTGTTACATACAAACGTTCAAGCTGAAAACTTTCAAACATGTAAAAGTGCATTTTAATGTGCAATCACATAAGTTAATTCACTGATCTCACACATATTGTCGTGGGCACATCCAAGACAAGTTTGTGTGCATTTGTGCACTTTGCAATACAGAACTGTATGGAGTACAATAGTGTAGGACTTTATTTCAAGCCTTCGTGGTCTGAAAGGAAGCATAAATTCAGTGATAATGTAGATGGTACTACTATTCTATTTTTAAAGGTGTGCTTAGCTGCTCAGCTATGTCTGAATTTTCAACATATGGACCTCAGTCTGCCAGGCTCCTCTTGCCATGTGGATCCTCCAAACAAGAATGCTGGAGTGGGTTGCCATGCCCTATCCAGGTACTGCAAGATTAAAAATGTTTCTTTTATTGTTTGTGTTTGTTTTTTATGTAATATTGTGTGAAAAATATCATAAAGCTAATAAACTACAGTAATATATAGCCATTTGTCTTAGTTGGCTGTCTAAGTAACTTTGCTGGATTTATGAAGAAATTGGGATTTTGAACACCCTTTTGAAATGTAACTTGTTCATATACAGGGGAGTTACTGTTCTGCTAAGACCTGTGGATCCAAACGTGAACGCATCCCCTCCAGGTCCAAGGAAATCACATTCTTGATTGGGATTTTAGAAGAAAAGTTAGATCTCCATAATTCTAGCGATTTCATTATTTTCAAAAGACCTTGATCAGGACAAACAAATACTAAAGTAGAAACAGTCATTGTGTTTCTACCGACTTCTAGAAAGTGTTGCTAAGTTCTCAATACTGGATCTTGTAATGCTGGTGGACTAGATGGAGAAGTGATGTGAACAGAAATAAGGAAGGTGAGACAGGTAGGTCAGAATGTGAGGTAACAAAAAGAAGGTATTTAGAAGCTGAAGGATTGAGAGAGATTTGGGACCTGGGTTGGAAAAGCAGTTTTCAAAACAAATTGGGTCATGTAGTGTGTGTAATCCTCACTTCAGTCCTTAGAAGATCTCTACTGATAAGTTTGCTTCTATTTTCTGGAGCACAGTTCAGATCCATCAAGCTGTTTCTCATTGCTGCTCCAGCCGTTCAGCCTATTTCATTCTTTTGTTTTGTTTTGTTTTGTTTTGTTCTTTAAGGTAGACACTAGGGTCTACCTACAAAATGATCTATTCTCTGCTTCTATTTCAAAACTGAAAATAGTTTGTTATATAGCCACAAGCCCAGTAGCTACAAGACTGCACTTCCTACCCACCCGTGCTCTTAGTCATGACTGGTGACTTAGAAATTCAAGCATATCTGTAAGAAGGATTTTTTGGAAGACTGGTATCAAGGAGTTGATTTAGCTGAGAGATAGCACTCTTCTCTTCCCTACTTTCTTCCTAACTACAACCTGGATTTTAGTTGTGATGGCTGGAACTCCTGCAGTTGTATTGGACAATCGTGTAACCTAGGAGATGGATACCACCCAAGCTCTGGCTGGCCCACCTCCAGCTTTGTTTCAGTGGGAGAGAAAAATCAAGTTTATCTTGCTAAAGTTACAGTTGTTCTAGTTTTTTGCAATGTGCATCCAAACTTAATCCTGATAATACTATGTGTTTAATATGATATAGCTTTATTATTTTGTTGGGTTTAGTGAATATATTTATGTTTTACATTTCTATAATTTTTTTTACTTTATAAATTGATTCAGCAACCATTATACCTAAATTGTATAAATGCAAAATTTTGATTATAAGCATGCTTTCCTTTGGATTTTGAATTTTTATACTTTTGTATCTTCTTTTCTTTCTTGTTTTCTCCATATTTGTACAGCCTGGGACATGTCCTCTGTTATAACCTCATCCATATCCATATCTGCAGGCCAAAACAGGCTGAGAGCTGTGTGCGGAGAACCAAAGAAGAATGAGTTACAGAGAGCTGAATGAAGGGTGGTAGCCCTTGTTACTCATCATGAATGTTCTGAAGTAGAATCACATTCCCTTGTCCTTCTGTGTGCCCACCACCCGCAGGTTTGCCATGACCATGGAAGATGCTTCGGCCAGTGAAATTTGAGTAGAGGTGATATGTCACTTCCAAATGGAAGTATTTATTTCTGTTCCATTAGCTGGAAGGCAGATGTAATGACAGGAGCTGGAGCAGCCATGTTAGGCCAGAGGTAAGTAGCACAGGTGGAAGATGTGACAAGAAAGAAGTTGGGCCTTCATCTAGGTGGAAAGGCCTGCACTAACATTATATGACAGAGAATTGAAATTGCATTGTATTTAAAACAATGTTATTTAGGATTTGATTACAGCCGTTGAACCTGTAACAGAACACTCATAATAAAATAACTGATCTTTGTGTTAGCCTTGTCTTGACATTAGGGTCTGAATGAGACAATATCTACTGACTTATACTTAAAATTGAGTCAAGTGACAGCCCTGCCCTCTGGAAGCTGTGCTCTAATGTGGGATTCAGAAACTGAAGCAAGAACAAAGCCACATGGCAGGACAGCTTCAAGATCATGTAGAAACCTTTGGGAGGGGACCATGAATCAGTCCTGATCTCAGGAGGTTACTTGATGCAGGGACAATCCTCTGTCAGTCTCCTCATAAATAGGCCATGGTGCCAAGTTTCATGTAAAAGTGATTTATTTCAAATTTTTCCCAGAGTGTTTTCCCTTTTGACCCAGAACTTGAGATATGCTTTTGAGACCTGGTTTGTGAAGATTGCAAATGCCCCAGGGCAACTAACCCAGTTGGCCACAACTACTGGGCCTGAGTGCCATAGAGCCTATGAGTTACATCAAGAGAAGCACAGGAATGAAAAGCCAGTGCACTGCAGTTACAGAGTAGACTCTGCTCGCTGAAAATGGAGAAACCCGAGCAGTAGTGAAGACTTGATGCTGCTGCTAAGTCACTTCGGTCGTGTCTGACTCTGTGTGTCCCCATAGACGACAGCCCACCAGGTTCTGCCATCCCTGGGATTCTCCAGGCAAGAACCGTGGAGTCGGTTGCCATTTCCTTCTCCAGTGCATGAAACTGAAAAGTGATAATGAAGTCGCTCAGTCGTGTCTGACCCTCAGCGACGCCATGCACTGCAGGCATCCAGGCTCTTCTGTTCATGGGATTTTCCAGGCAAGAGTACTGGAATGGGATGTCATTGCCTTCTCTGCAATGAAAACATAGTGCTCAAAAAAAAAAAAATAAATAAATAAATAAAATAAAATCTCCCAGGGAAATCAGTGAGGTCCTATGGAAAGTAGGATATGAAAAAGGATGAAACCAGTCTGGGTCTGATATCATGCAAGTCATGGAGAGGGAAGCTACAGCTTGTTTTCACAGGAACTTGGGACATAAGTTGTGCCTCAAACATGCCCCAACCCAAGGCTAGGGAGCTGGGATTTCACTCTCCAACTAGAGCCTCCCTCTCATCCTTCAACTAACACCTAATTGGTGTCTCCAAGCCCTTGTATTAGATCCTCCGAAGACAAATCAAAGGTGACACTAGGAGCAAAAGACATCAAAGCTCAGGAAAATGCAACCTCAGATAATGTCTAGATTTTTGTACTCAGTCTGCCATCTCCAGCATCATGTCTGAAATCCTGCGAGTCTAAAGAACTCCATGGGTCTCTACATGTAAGCATTGTAAAAAAAAAAAAAAAAATCAGGTTTTACTTTATATAGGAGTATAGTTGATTTATAACATTGCATTAATATTAGTTGTATGGGAATTTAATCCCCTTATACATACACATGTATCCATTGTTTCTTAGATTCTTTTCCCATACAGGATATTACAGACTATTGAGCAGAATTCCTGTACTGTACAGTAGTTCTTTGCTGATTATCTATTAAATAAAGTAGGATACATATATTAATCTCAAACTCTCAATTTATCCTTCTCCTACCTTTCCACTTTGGTAACTATAATTATTGTTTTGACGGAGGGAACGGTCTAGGTACTTTTTGGATGAGGGTCTGCGCTTGTGAGACTGCACTGGCCAGGGAAAGCAAGCCCAAGAGAGACCCATTTGAGATGCTGGTAAATGTTGAGAAGGACCTGGCCATGCAAAACCTGGGAGAAAAACATTCTCGATGTGGGAAGTAGCCCCTGCTAAGGACCAAGGTAACCAAGCTTAATAAATGGTACCCTCCATGACCTCATCCTATGCTTCAGTTGTGAGTTAGCAGAAATGAAGCATGTCAGCCTTCCCAAGAAGGGAGAACCCGGGGGTATTATGAGGCTGAATATGCTCTGGACTCAGGGACGTGTCCACAAACTGGTTATCCCCAGGAGCATCACGTGCCAGGGGCACCACCAATGCCTCTGTCTACCTCCATGTACTTGTTATCAGGAATAGAAATGCCAAGGAACTGATAGAGCAAAGAAACAAGTAATGACTTTTGTTTTGTCTTGCCCCATTGTGATTCCCACGGCCCTTTGACCACACTGCTCTCTGCCCAAAACTCTTTCCTCTTTTGCATCTTCAAAGGTGGCTTGTGCATGACATTAGCACCTGGATCTGAAGCCTGGTGGCTAGATTCGACTCACAGTCATCTGGGACCCAGAGATGTCCAGCCTTGTCCTGTGTTTCTTTCCTTTTTCTCCAACCAGATCTGTAAAGCAAAAACCCTACAAAATATAAAGGTGATTGTAATTCCCTCAAGGCCTTTGAATCTCCAAGGTCCCTTTGGAGCATCAAAGAGGGAACATATACCCTGCATCCAGGCTAGTCTCAGACCCAGACCTCGCTCAGCCAGTGGTTCCTTGAGAAAACATAAGGAACACATCTAAGTTACCAGAAGGCTGAGAAGAGAAAGCTTCTCGCTGTGAATGCAGGTTCATGTTACCCAGTCAGCCAAGGGTCTGTCTTGTGTGAATGAGGAGCTGGAGCTCTGGGGATCTGAGTTGGGAGTGAGTCAGTCACCACCTGCAGGACTGCCTCTTAGAGTCACTACAGCTGGGGCTCCCCCACTGTGCCTGGAACCCAGAAGAAACAGCGCTGAATATTGCCTTCCTGCTCCTACATGGAGGCAGGTCTTCTGCTAAAATCGGAACCAGATTTGAAGGGCAATGGGAAAGAAACTTCCACTCTGGTGCTTGCAGACATCTTAGAACTACCCAGCAGTGCATGAAATTGATATTTGTCTCATCTTTCCCTTCCTGGAAGTCTCCTAGCCTGGGAACCAAAGTTCGTGGGTCCCAAGTCTTTGCTAACTTACCTGCAGCCTTAAGGTGAGTCATACACCCCAGAGTTCAGTTTCCCATCTCTTGCATGAGGAAGACTAGACTTGTTCCAGAACACTTGTTCCAGATTGAGGCTCAATGCCAATCAGTGGACAAGTGGCTCAGAGGTGGGTGTTGCTGGGGATGATGGTGGACAGGGAGATATAACTGCCTGGCGATGTTCTTGGGTCCTGGGCTCAGGGCTGAGAGTGGTAGACCACTTGGCAGACAGCTACTTTGACACCGAGGTCTTAGAGGCCTTGCCCCCTAGAACTTACCATCATTTGGGGTCTGTGAGATGAGATCAGGTAGTTATAAGTCAGAAGTTACCAATGGGGAAGCTTATAGATTCCTCAGCAGAAACCCAAATTAGGCTGATGAATCATCTCGCCAAAAAAAAACTCTGGGAACTAGATATGCCAGGACTCTTAGACAAATTGTGTAGTATTTTAAATACGATTAAAGTAGGTCATCTTTTGGATGATCTGCCATTTGCTCTCTGGCTTGGGATGATGCCCACTCTTAGAGCGGAATCAAAGAGCCTCTTAGGGAGCCTTTCCCTCTCCCTATGACTCATCAGCAGTGAATGCAGCCCTCTCTCCTCCACATCTGGAGAAGGAATTTCAGCAGGAATTACGTGACCTCCAAGTTTAACCAGAAGACTCAAGAAGGTCTGGCCCTCAGGTAGGCACTATTCTTTTCCCAGTGCTTCTTCCTTCCCTCCTGGGTCGTGTGCACGCTGCCCACCTCCTAGTTACTGGGTTCTGAATTCCTTCTCCCTTCACTTGTAGATATCTTGACAGTCCCACTTGAGGCTCCCTCCCTACCCAAACCTAATCCTTCACCTGCAGATGGCACTAAAGAATCTAAAACCAAGATGGGCATTCCCAGTTCATTCTTTCTAAACACGTATACATTCCTTCTGCCTCCAGACGCTGTCCTGAATCATCAACATCTCCAGCTAGATGATTCAGCTTAGCAGAGGAATGGAGATGCAGATGGGGGAGGGGAATGGTAAAGGTGTCAGGTGTGAGGGACAGTTTTCAGATGACAAGAGATGAGTTGGAGTAAGGAGCATGTGGTCCTCCAACAACTCATTCATTGGGGACCTGCCTGAATCTGTAATCTTGGGCTCCTCAGGCTATCACTAAGACAGAAACATCACAATGGACTTTCTATAAACTTCTTACTGCAAAACAATTTCAAACATAACAAATATAAGAAAGAAGTGTGTCATGAACCCTATATTTCATTATTCGTCATCAATAACTACAAAACTAACCTCTTAGTCCCACTGGTTGTCATAGACTGGAGACTATGCAAAATCCAGGTGGTGGCCAATTGAGTTCCCAGTGAAGACATTCTTGACTTGCATCAGTCTTTCTCTTGGTGCTATGTTCTCACATGTGGTGGTTGAAGGGAAGGAAGAAGAGTGAGAATAAGAGAGAAAAAGAGGGAGAAGCTAGTCCCATCATGAGGGACCACCATCAAAACCCCATGTCAACCTGGGTACCTCCCAAAGGCCCTACTTCCTAATACCATCACATTGGGAGTCAAGGGTGGACACAATTCAATCCATAGCAGCTATGCATAGCATAGCAGCTATCTGTTTTTAAATCAAGACAGACCGTGATTTCATTCTCTCTTTTAACCCTTATTCATTTTTTTCTGAAGGATTGTAGGGAGAAGACAAACATTTCACCAAATGTACATAATAAGTATTTGTGATAGAATGATAGGATATGAAAAAAATGCTCTTTTGTTCCCAAGAATATGAACGTTTTATATCCAGTCCATGGGTAAATTTCCCTGATTCTCAAAAAGCAGATGTCTTTTCACAGTCTATTGAAAGAATGTAGTCATAGGTTGCACTTGGTTCACATCATGGCTCAGATCATGAACTCTATATTACCAAATAAAGACTGAGCTTCAAGAAAGTGGAGAAAAGCACTAGACCATTTGGATATGACCGAAAACAAATCCCTTAGGACTATACCATGGAAGTGAGAAATAGATTTAAGGGACTAGATCTAACAGACAGAGTGCCTGAATAACTATGGACAGAGGGTTCATGACATTGTACAGGAGATAGGAATAAAGACCATCCCCAAGAAAAAACTATTCAAAAAAGCAAAATGGCTGTCTGAGAAGGCCTTACAGATAACTGTGAAAAGGAGGGAAGCAAAAAGCAAAGGAGAAAAGCAAAGATATACCCATGTGGATGCAGTGTTCCAAAGAATAGCAAGGAGAGATAAGAAAGCCTTCCTCAAGGATCAATGCAAAGAAATAGAGGAAAACAATAGAATGGGAAAGACTAGAGATCTCCTGAAGAAAATCAGAGATACCAAGGGAATATTTCATGCAAAGATGAGCTCAATAAAGGACAGAAATGTTATGGACCTATCAGAAGCAAAAGATATTAAGAGGTGGCAAGAATACATGGAAGAACTGTACAAAAAAGATCTTCATGACCCAGATAATCACGATGGTGTGATTACTCACCTAGAGCCGGACATCCTGGAATGTGAAGTCAAATGGGCTTAAGGAAGCCTAGCTGCGAACAGAGCTAGTGGAGGTGATGGAGTTCCATTTGAGCTATTTCAAATATTGAAAGATGATGCTATGAAAATGCTGTAGTCAATAAGCCAGAAAATTTGGAAAACATAGCAATGGCCACAGGACTGGAAAAGGTCAGTTTTCATTGCAATCCCAAAGAAAGGCAGTGCCAAATAATGCTCAAACTACAGCACAATTGCACTCATCTCACATGCTAGTAAAGTAATGCTTAAAATTCTCCAAGCCAGGCTTCAACAGTACGTGAACCATGAACTTCCAGATGACCAAGCTGGTTTTAGAAAAGGCAGAGGAACCACAGATCGTATTGCCCACATCTGATGGATTATCAAAAAAGAAAAAAAAAAAAATTCCAGAAAAACGCCTACTTCTGCTTTACTGACTATGCCAAGCCTTTGACTGTGTGGATCACAATAAAAAGTGGAAAATTCTGAAAGAGATGGGAATACTAGACCACATGACCTGCCTCTTGAAAAACCTGTATGCAGCAACAGTTAGAAATGGGCATGGAGCAACAGACTGGTTCCAAATAGGAAAGGAGTACGTTAAAGCTGTATATTGTCACCTTGTTTATTTAACTCATATGCAGAATACATCATGAAAACCCTGGGCTGGAAGATGCACAGGCTGGAATCAAGATTGCCGGGAGAAATATCAGTAGCCTCAGATATGCAGATGACACCATCCTGTTTCAGAAAGTAAAGAAGAATAAAGAACCTCCTGATGAAGCTGAAAGAGGAGAGTGAAAAATTTGGCTTAAAGCTCAACATTTAGAAAACTAAGATCATGGCATCCTGAACAGTGGAGGCAGTGGTTTACTTCATTTTTCTGGGCTCCAAATTCACAGCAGATGGTGATTGCAGCCATGAAATTAAAAAACGTTTACAAATTGGAAAGAAAGTTAAGACTAAGCTAGATAGCATATTGAAAAGCATAGACTTTACTATGTCAACAAATGTCCATGTAGTCAAGGCTATGGTTTTTCCAATGGTCATGTATGGATGTGAGAGTTGGACTATAAAGAAAGCTAAGTCCCAAAGAATTGATGCTTTTGAAATTTGGCGTTGGAGAAGACTCTTGAGTGTCCCTTGGACTGCAAGGAGATCCAACCAGTCCATCCTAAAGGAAATCAGTCCTGAATGTTCCTTGGAAGGACTGATGCTGAAACTGAAAATCCAATATTTTGGCCAACTGATGCAAAGAGCTGACTCATTTTAAAAGATCCTGATGTTGGGAAAGATTGAGGGCAGGAGGAGAAGGGGACGACAGAGGATGAGATGGATGAATGGAATCACCAACTCAATGGACATGAATATGTGTGGACTCCAGGAGTTGTTGATGGACAAGGAGTCCTTGCGTGCTGCCGTTCATGGGCTCACAAAAAGTAGAACATGACTGAGCAACTGAACTGAACTGAAGTTGTTGAACATAGTGTCAGATTTCTTTCCTCTTTTTATTCCGTTTTCTTTGGTTTTGTTTTTGATGGGCGGGATTTTTGTTTTTCCTTAGAAGATATTCCACTCTGAATGTAGAGTCATAAGTTTGAATTTTAAAACCGCTTAAGTAACGTGTTGTTATACGTAGCTAGTCAAACAACTTGATGCAGTTAGATTTATTAGTTTTTGTTCTCAATTTGTTCAGTTCAGTTCAGTCCTTCAGTTGTGTCTGTCTCTGAAGTGCCATAGACTGCAGCATGCCAGGCTTCCCTATCCATCACCAACTCTTGGAGCTTGCTCAAGCTCATCTCCATCGACTTGGTGATGTTATCCAACCATCTCATCCTCTGTCTTCTGCTTCTCCTCTCGCCTTCAATCTTTCCTAATATCAGGGACTTTTCCAATGAGTCAGCATGTTTAGTATGCATTCAGTCACTTTTTAAATCAACCAACATGAATTCAATTCCTCTCTGTCCCCACTGCACTCCCAACTCTAGGCCAGGAACAAAACACTACAGAGACTGAAGGCTGATTCCAGCACATTGCTGTGGAGATTTTGTTCCCACTTATTTTGGGGGAAAAATTTTAGTTGCTAACATTAAAATCCATAGATTGTACATAAATATCCAAACCTCTGATTCTCTTGACAACATGGCCAACTGGCCTGCTTTCCAGAATGGGTGAAGTGGAGGAAAGTATGCTTCCAGTGGCAAGGCCTGTGTGGCCCAGGATTCAACATGGCCGCCTCGTCATAGTATCATATGTCCTGCTTCCAAAGGCCATGAGTCTGTGAGAACGAGACATCTAGCTCTTTTAAGATAAAGCTTACTTTTGTCTTGATCAACTTTGACTTTGAAACCTTTAACCCAGAGCCTAGCACACAGTTCTTTCTTGTACATTTGTTGGATATAAAATATCTTGTGGATGCATATGACATTTCTTCCAATACTGAAACCATGCAACTGAAGTACTGCTCTGCCCTAAATCTATGATATAGACTGGCATCATAGGTGACCCTGATGTCTGCCATTAGACCCACTTCTTAAAGCCAGTTTTATGTCCCTGGGCTGTCCCTGAAGTCTCCACTTTGCCATTTGACAACTTATCTTCCTAGCAATCTCTTCTCCAATGAAGACAGCATGAAGACAGCATGAAGTGGCTAGGAAGATGACATGAAACCACGAGTGTTGAGTATGGTCCCTAGTATCCATTTTCATGATGTGTTTAGCAGTTTTTTCTCCAAGCAGGCAAGGTTCTCCATCTTCATAGATGTCCATGCAGATCAGTTTGATTTTCCAGCCAAGGTTCAAGGAAGAGATTACAGTTCAATTTTCTGTATTCTAAAAAGCTTCAAAGTCTAGCCAAGGACATGGATGAAGGTAAAGATTTTATCAAGAGCTTTGCAAGAGCTTTGTGGTTTTATTTATTTATTTTTTTTTCAGATCTTTTAGTGGACTAAAGGGGAAAACTAGAGTAGGTCAGAGCATATATAACTAGGGGCTCCCAGGCAGCACTACATGCGAAGAACCTAAACTTCCCTGAGTACTTGGAGCCAGGAAAGAAGCATGAAGTGGCTTGTGCTCCTCGGGCTGGTGGCCTTCTCAGAGTGCATAGTCAAGTAAGTACGGCAAATTTATGTTGCATCATATTCCTTTCTCGGATTTTTATTTTCATCTGATTATTCTTCCACTCATCAGGTTTAGAAGGGAATGGAGTATTTCCCTAAGAGTCTTAAAGTTCAACTCTTACTTATTGATAAGTAACTTGCTATAGGAACTGTGGATCCCAAAGTCTTGGTGTAGATTTGGGTTGCATAAATCTTGGGGTCTAGTCATGTCATGACTTGTTGAAAATGCAACTCATTGCAACTGTTCAGTGCACAGTCTATGCAGATGTCAATGTGGTCCTGTGGAATAGCACTTTTCTACATTTTATTCAACATGTTCTCTTTTTTCCCTATCTACTTCAGTGTGTATATGCTTATGTCTGCATCTCTGTATCATTGTCATTTATCTCTTTGGAAGTCACTGGGTGTCTATTTCTTTTTGTCTTTTTTTCTTTTAATTTTTCATTTCATTCTAACTTCCTTCTCAAGCCTCTGAACTTCCCTTCCTTTTTCCCTATATCTTGGATTCTTCTTTCAACTCTCTCTTCTCTTTCAAATTGGAGAAAGATACACTGTTTTATATAGACTGTTTTGTATCTGACAAGCAGCGTGACCAGAGCAAACTCAGAAACATCTTGCATTTCAAATTGCTCCCTTGAAAAAGAGGATATGAGTCCCCCTTCTACCTCTCTCCTTGAGGTTCTATGAGAAAGAATGTGTGAGATGCAACAGCAATGTTAATGGCTGTCATTGTTGAGACTTCCTATTAATCAGGTATCTTATATCCATCACTTCATTTATCCCCAAGATATTCTATTTGGAGGATTTGTGTTGTTACATTCCACCATTTTCCTGAAGGGAAGACTGAGACACCACATGGATATGGCTTACCCAAGATTGGAAAAAAAAAAAAAACACCTGCATTCAAATCTATTCTGATAATAATGTGCCTCATAAAAATGATTAGAAAATACACAGGGCCATTAAAATGACAGTTATACCTTAACACTGACAGCTATTTGTATCATCTTCTTTGTTTTCTTCATTAAATGCTCGGTAAAAGAATACCTCTAAGGAGAGTGAAGACCTTGAGAAACACCCTCAGTGGAAAAAGCATGCTGAACAATTTCTTGAAGGAGCATGGTAACAGATTGTCCCAGATTTCTTTTCGTGGCTCAAATCTAACTATTCACCCGCTGAGGAACATCAAAGATGTGAGTATTCTGGGAGGATGGAGCTCCACAGAGCCTCCCGGTGCTCTAGCCTAGCATGCGGCTCATCTGGAGTGCCAGGTGGGATGTTGGGGTTGGGGTTCCTGCAGGAGGCAGAGACACTGGAAAACAGGGACCCTAACCAGAGGAGAAGGCAGTCTCATCCTCAAACTGTTGGTCTTTGTGACTGGGCCTGGCAATTAACAGGTGGCAGGTAAATATCCATTTCTTTGTCAAATATGTGTCATTAGTTTGAGGGTGATTGTTCCTTCTGAAGTAAGTGAGCTACTCAGTTACAGAGGAAGAGTGAACCATCACTGAACAAAAGGTAGAACCAATTGGAAAGCAATTATGAGTCCCTAGGTAGAGGAATTCAGTTTCCACAGATGCAAGAAAAACAGCAGTAAAAAGGTACTGAACCTGTAATCTGTTTATAGCCATAAGAATCGAACACAGTTTTCACAGTTTTTAGATTAGAAAAGGGCTTATTTTGTCTTAAAGAATCCCCGTGCCAGCCTGAAAGATAGGCAAAGAGTAAATACCTGGCAAATGAAATGATCACTTGTGTGGTGTTGATTGGATGTGGTCTGAGTTTAGAGGGAGTGGATGGGGTTGATCAAGAAGGGCCTCCTGGAGAAGAGGATGCTAAGGTTGGAGTTGAAGGGACAACAGAGCTTCTCAAATGAAGGAACCAGGACTTCCCTGGGTGTCCAGTGGTCATGGAGGCCCAGTTGTTATGCCTCTGGGCTTCCCATGCAGGAGGTACCACTTCAAAGCCTGGTCATATAGTCAGTATCCTACATACAATGTTGCACAGGAAAAATATATCAAATGCAAACATCTCTGTGATCAAAGTCTGTGAGCTGCACAGTGGTTAGAAAGTGATCTCAAGAGATATGTAACACCTAATGGGAGGCATCAGTGTGGGAATAGAGAGTAGACAGTTCTGCCCTAACCCATTCCCTCCTTCTTCTTGTAGTTTGTCTACATGGGTAACATCACCATTGGAACACCCCCACAGGAATTCCAGGTTGTCTTTGACACAGGCTCATCTGACTTGTGGGTGCCCTCCCTCTTTTGCACAAGTCCAGCCTGTGGTGAGTATAGACACCCCGTACCCAGACCATCCTTCACTTGCCCTGCCACCCTGTTTCCACCGTGACACATGATGACACTCCTCTCTTGTGTCTACAGCCATGTGCGTTAGGTTCAGACAACTTCAGTCTTCGACCTTCCGGTCTACCCACAAGACCTTCAATATCACCTATGGATCTGGGATAATGAGAGGAGTTGTTGTTCATGACACAGTTCGGGTAACAGTGTAACAAATGCTGAGTCAAGACTGGCTATGAAGCTACCACTGTTTGCCAAACAGATTTAGGACCATCTGTCAGGACCCTTCCTAGCCTAACTCCCATAGATATTGGCCATTTATCCACAGGATCATGTCTTTGGGGAGGCAGTGCCCATGGTGAAACAAGAGCAAGCAAATTAGCTAACCCAGAGAGTCGCTTGTGCTGTGGACTTGCAGCTCCTCTGCCCATGAGTAGTTCAAAGTTCATTTTGCTGGGAGCAAGAAGAAGTGATAAAAGCACCCACATTTATATTCACAGACTGTTCCAGGCACTTTCAGGTGATAATTGGTTTAATCCTGCAACAACCCCATACAACAGTTACTCTGATTAATTGATGAGACATATGAGGAAACTGAGGTGCAGACAGCAAGGGCCTTTCTGAGGGCACACATGTGGTAAAAGGTGGAATTAGGCTGGCTTTTCAGGACTGAAGTCACTGTGAAGTGCTTGGGGACAGGATAAAACTGACCTGGGGACCCTGGGGGCAGTCAAGGGCTTCAGGTATCCAAAATGGGAAACTGGGGACCTGAGAAGTCAAGGGGCCTGATAAAGGAGTTCTCACTCTAGAGGACCCTTGAGAGTCTAATAAACCTGTGGCCTGCCTCCCCCAAAATACTTGAGTAGTTCCCCTCTCTCTGTTTCTCTCTCATACACACTCACAGAAATATACACATATTCCCAAAAGTGAATTCCCCAGGCAGTAATTGCATAGAACCCTGCAAACAAGATTGTGTTTTCAACTTTTGTCTTCCTTAACATATGCAGAATCCACAGTACGTTACAGAAAATGAAGTCCATTCCTGTCATTAGGTCACAGAGATGCCAAAGAGAAGGCTATCTGGCTCTCGATTTTTTTGTCCATAAGGTGGCACCAATGGGACCTGGCCTGACTCTTGGTTGTCCCACCTGCAGAGAAGCCAGGAGGCCAATTTGACTCACTCAGGTGGTGTTTTTCAGAGGGGCAGATTTTTAAAATTCACAGCCTCTCTCAAGAGGAACACAAATTCCCCTCCCAGCTTGGTCTAACCATCTATGGGACACTGAAGACAGAGCACAGCCTCAATTCTTCTCTGAGGATCTAATGGCAATGCACCCGAGCCCAGTCCTACCCCACTTCATGTATCTGTAAGTGGGAACACTCTTCTCTCCCACAGATTGGGGACCTTGTAAGTACTGACCAGCCATTTGGTCTAAGCATGGAAGAATCCGGGTTTGAGGGCAGAGTTTATGATGGCATCTTGGGCTTGAACTACCCCAACCAATCCTGGTCTAGAGCCATCCCCATCTTTGACAAGCTGAAGAATGAAGGTGCCATTTCTGAGCCTGTTTTTGCCTTCTACTTGAGCAAGTAAGTCTGAAATAGACAATCACTTTATCCAAATTAGCTGTAAGATGCTTTCAGTTGCATGAAAATTATAGAACTCTTGATAAAGAAGTATCCTGAGAGATAATCTAACCCGGGATAACTATGGCCCCAGGGCCCTTCCTGGATTCACCACTGGCTTTTATAAATAAAATTTTATTGGAACACAACCCTACTCCTGGGCTCAAGACCAGTAACTTGGTCTAGGGGGGTGAGTGAGGAGGAAGGCTAATGGAAGACAACAGGAAAGAAGTTGAAGGAAAGGAATTAGGATTTGCTTATGAAATTGATAAGGAAGGAAGGAAAGGGTGGATATGGAAAATCGTGGATATCTTTCCTTCCTCATTAGCATTTCACTGGGAGCCCAGGACCAGCTACCCAATTTATGGAGCTAGTGAGAAATGAAAGTGTGGGGCACAAAAGTGTGGGACCCCTTGTTTAAGAAATATGAGGCATTTCAAGACAGGGAAAGCAGAGGTGGGGCCCCTTCTGAGTGTGTGCCCTTTGGACAATAGAAGTCACAGGCCAGTGGAACCAACTCTGGGTGACCTGAACCCACACCCTTAGAACTCTCATTCTTTGATTTTCCTGAAAAATGAAAAGCTGGACGAGGAGAAAGCCAAAACACTTTAGCACCCTGTCCCCTAAGGGTGTCTGAGCATTCAGATTACTGGAGGTCCAGGGCATCTTCAGAATACACAGTAGGTGGAGCCCAGCCAAGTGATTCAGCTTCTAACCTCCTCTGTGCCATTCATTAGTCAGTAACAGGCCTCAGTCTGGATCTCAGTGTCTCCTAGAAGCTATTTCTGCATCTGTACAGGGGGACCTTATTAGGGCCTTGATGGGGGTACAAGCCCAGCTCTCAGACAGTGCTGTTGTTACTGTCCTCCAAAGATCACCTCCTCACTTCTCTCTACAGAGACGAGCAGGAGGGCAGTGTAGTGATGTTTGGTGGGGTGGACCACAGCTACTACAAGGGAGAGCTCAACTGGGTGCCACTGATTGAAGAGGGCGAGTGGAGTATATACGTGGACCGGTAAGCACATGTGTACAGGAGTGTACACATGACCCTCCCTCTGAGGGTCAGCCCAAGTGATGCTCCCACTACTGTACATGGACACAGGCAGACACACACAAATGCATTTTCAGACACACAGTCACACAGACATATACACCACCCACAACGACATGGACAGATACACAGACACATGGAAACACACAAGCTGACACATATAAACCTACACAGAGACACATAAAAGCATGCATAGCTAGTCAGAGACTCAAAAGCACACACAGTGACACATACAAACACACATACAAACAAACACAAAAGCCCATAAATACACAAACAACCCATGGGTTCATAATCCCCAGGCCTTCTGACCAGGGCTCTGACAAGGGTCCTAAAAGGGTCCAGAGAGGTCTGTGCAGCTGGGAGAGGGCTGCACCCTCTGCCCTTTGAGGTGGGGAGCATGGTTAGAGGACTCTACAATGTGGTGAACAGAGGATCAGGGAGAATTTCACCAGCATGAACAAAGCTATGTTAAGGTGACCAACTGTCCAGGGCTACCTTGGACATAGGAAGTTCTCAGTACAGATAAATGTCATTTTAAAAACAAGGACATTCCTGAGAAAATGGGGAAAACTGGTCTTCTTAGGGAGCAGATACCCAGCAGTGAAGAGAGCTTGGCTGCAGTCTTAAGATGTGAAGGCAACTAATAAAAAAGATTTCCCACGTTCTTGGGCACACAGTGGGACAGTGTCTATAACAGAGACTCAGGAATGTGGGATCCAGGAGTGACCTGAGGACAAGAGGCATAATTGATAGGATTCTGTGTGATACCCTCAGGCAAAAGCTGACCTACCTATCCTTTGGCATTTCTGTGGGCTAGTCATGTATTTCCTGACCAGGATCTCAGGGTCTGAGCCGAGACACCCTCTCCCAAAGGAGCCCCTCTCTCCCCTTACTATGAGAAACTTCTGCCCCTGTGAAACTTCATCTTCACTCTGTGTGCAACCCATTATTTGTTGCCTACCAGATACAGATCTCTGGAGGTTTCTTATTGTTTTTATAAGTCTTCATTCACTCATTGAACAGACAAGCATTGGGCATTCATTGTGTGCCACGTACTTTAGGGAGGTAAGGAGAATAAAACTCACCCTCACATCTAAGAAGCCAGATGTACATGAAGTGACTTGCTCACATAGTGAATTGTAACTTTGGTACATGCTAGACATGAGGAGGAGAAGGCAATGGCAACCCACTGCAATACTTTGCCTGGAAAATCCCAGGGATGGTGGAGCCTGGTGGGCTGCCTTCTATAAGGTCGCACAGAGTCGGACATGACTGAAGTGAGTTAGCAGCAGCAGCAGCAGACATGAGGAAGGGTCTACAGAGAGTGACCAAGACAGGAGACTGATAAACTCTGGAGGAAAAACTTCCCCCCCAAAATAGAATTAAACTGGAATCTGGAAAGTGAGAAGTAATTTGCTTGTCAAATGGAGTATTCTAGGAATGAAGACCAGCTTATGTCAAGGTAAAAAATATCCTGGTGTATTCTAGTACTGCATTCGAGGATGTCAAGAAAGGTGCTGTGTTGAGAGGAAAGGAAAAGAGGGTGAGAGACGAAGGGCTGTTTATGAGACAGTCGGGAAGGGGAAAGCTCTGGGGAGACTCAGAGTGACCTTGATGCCCGCTTTCTTCCTTTGTCTCTCAGCATCTCCATGAAAAGAAAGGTTATTGCTTGTTCTGATGACTGTGAGGCCGTTGTTGACACCGGGACATCACTGATCCTAGGCCCAAGAAAACAGATCAGTAACATACAGAAGCTCATCGGCGCCAGGCCACAGGGTTCCAAGGTAAAGGGTCATATCCCAGGGTCACTCTCAGTCTCCATACACACAAGGATCTCCGGGGCCAACCTCTCACCCTCTCTCTCTAACAGCACTATGTTTCATGTTCTGAAGTCAATACTCTGCCCTCTATTATCTTCACCATCAACGGCATCAACTACCCAGTGCCAGGTCGAGACTACATCCTCAAGGTGAGGGGACAACACTGAGGGTTCGTTCTCAAACTGGAGCTTGCAGGAACCCTTCGGCTGCTGCTGGGAGGAGGGCGACTTCTGGAGGCCATGTCACACCATTGCAGATGCTGCTGAACCCTGTGGCTGGGCCAGTGCCTCCCACAAATCCAATCACTTGAAAGAAAAGGGCTGTGTGGGACAGTGATCTTCCTGAAATCAATGTAGAGATGCCACAACATATGGCATGGTGGGAGTCAGGGAGAGGGGAACACTAAGGTCCTCAGTCCTCAAAGAGCTTCAATTCTGAACATGTAGGTGCATGAACATGAAATTCAGCTCTAGCAGTCCCTGAAGTAGGCCATGTTACAAGGAGAATGGCTGGGGACAGTCCCAGTGTGATGTCCCAGCATAAGTTAACAGTCTCTGTTCCCTTCTTGAAGTTTTCTTGGTTTGGAGATAAATTACATGCTCAGCCTATATCTCGGCTTCATCTTCCCCTTGTTCCAGCCAGGTGCCTCCTTTGTAAGTTGGGGTACCTGACCCCTCTGTGGGGAGGTTGGATCCTAAGGAGAATAAAGGGTGCACAGTGAGTGTTCAACCCCAGCACAGGGTGGAGGCTTCATGTCAGCTCCCTGAGAGAGTTCAGAGCAGGCTGATGGGCTCAAAGAAGACTTTGAGGAAGAGAGGGAATTTCAGGAATTCTAAAACCACAAACTCATTGAGGCATATGGAGGGTTGCTTGGTTCTAGGCAGAACTGCACTGGATTCCCTGCAAATGGCTTCTCCAGGTGGTCTGCACTGGGGCATTGGGGACTTACTAGGGGTGATGAGGTCTACGGACTGACCCGTGGGAATGGGGAACCAGAGTACGTTACCCAACCAAGCCTGGAGTGGCCAAAGAGGGTGAGTGTGGGCTGAAGGAGGCTGCTCAGTGTTCCTGAGTTAAGTCTTCAAGAATGTGTTGTGGGCACTATTCTATTTAAGATGGATAACCAACAACATGTTACTTTGTAGCACAGGGAACTCCACTCAGTTTTATGACAGCCTGGATAGGAGGGGTGCCTTGGGACCAGGACACTAGGATACATACAGTTGAGCCCCTTTACTGTCCACCTGAAACTCATAATATTGTTAGTCAGCTATACTCCAATACAAACTAAAGTTTTTTAATAAAGTATGGATTGTGGGAATGCAGGAGGAGGTCTAGCATTCTCTGCAGAGAAAACAAGGAGCAGGAGTCAGAAGGAAAAAACAGAGAGTGACACATTTGTGTCTACACACAAATGTGTACTAGGGACACATTTGTTCATTTCTAAAAAACTATATTGAAGTGTCACTAATTTTCAGTGTTGTGTTAAGTTCTGCTGCACAACAAAGTGACTCAGTTATACACATAAATATATACATTTATATTCTTCAGGTGGTTTATCACTGAATATTGAATATAGTTCCTTACGCTCTACAGTAGGACTTTGTTGTTTTGCCTTCCTCTGTTTCCCCAACTCCTAGTCCTCCACTCACCAGACCCTTCCTCAAGACAACCTCATGTCTTGGACCTCTTTGGTTTTGGATGCACTCTCATATCCCCTGCTGCTGAGAAAACCTTTTGATACTTACCAAAAGAGGGAAATAAAACAAAGAATTGTGCTGGGTCTGGATATTGGGAAGAGTCACCAGTACAGGCTCATGCTGACTGGTGTGTGTCTCTGACTCACCCAGGATTCTAGAGGCCACTGCTATACCACCTTTCAAGAGAACACTCTGAGTCCATCTACAGAGACCTGGATCCTGGGAGACGTCTTCCTGAGGCTGTATTTCTCAGTCTTTGACCGAGGAAATGACAGGATTGGCCTGGCAGAGGCAGTATAAATGCTTGGTCTGGTTCAGGAATCAGTAAGGGTGCTGCAAGCAAACAGTAAATTACATTTAGGGTACTCTTGCCCAGGATGCTGGTGAACTGTATTTGTTGGTCTGCACACCCTATTCTCAATAAAGAGTAAAGGGTTTAACTCGTAATGGTGCTGAAACAAATGGTTGTCTCTGTGTCTGGGAGTGAAGGATCTAGAACCAAGTTTGAATCAAAATTGAGAGGAGCCCTACTCCAACTGGCTTCAAGGAAAAGGGAGACTTACTGAAATGATTCTGGGAATCCAGGACACAAGAATCAGAGCAAACAAAAGATCTCAGTGACTGGACCCAATAAATCAGAAGTCATCAATTCTCTCTCACTCTTGCTCTTTCCCTTCACACTTCTTTGATGGTCTTAGCCTGGCAGCTTTCTTCGTTAGGGCTTCTACACCCAGTGAGGGAGTCCAGGCTACCTGCCCTAGGGTTTTAAATCCCGAAGGAATCACCTAGTAAGGAAAGAAGATTGCAGATATCAGAGTTCAAGGGTGTTCTCTGAATGACCCACCTCACATCACATGTACAGCACTAGATCAGCCACCCTGGCAGGAAGATGGGGTTTTATCACTGGCTTTACATGGTCTTAGGCCCTGAACCAGGCAGCACAAATGACTGTCAATTTCCTCCAGAACTACATGACTGAAGCTGGGGAGAGGCAGCCCCAAGGATAGTGACTGGCAGATGGTCTAGGCCCTGGAAGAGTTTGTGATGACCCACAAATTCCACCACCTCCTCATTCAGAGGATTTATAAGGGGTAATGAAATAGTCTCTCTTTGTCACATCTCAGATGATCTTATCACTGGGCTTCTCCTCCAGGGGATTTTGAGTGAGGTATTTCATGCAGAGCTGGTTGCCTCTTGTTCCCACACCCCAGTCACCATCTCTATGCCACATATGCCTGCTCTGTCCTTTCCAGTCCTACTTGGTAAGTGGTGGCCCCAGTGGATCCCTGAGCCATTCCCCTCCTCAGGGACACAGAATGCCCCTTCCTTGGCCTCCAATGCTGCTGGGGAGAATGCAACACACTTATGGGGGGATCCAGAGTACACAGAGCCTTTAGCTTTTCTGAGCTTCTCCATGGGTGGGACTACAAACTATTTGCTTGGAGCTGCCATGGTTAGGCATTTTTGCAGTGGAAGCTTCTGATCTTTCCACCTGGAGGCCCTGAGTAGATGCCTCAGCTGAGTCAGCAGGGGTCAAATGTTGATTTGTTTTCAGATTGAACGGTTTGATCTCCTTGTTGTATAAGGGACTTTCAAGAATCTTCACAAACACCACAGTTCAAAAGCTCAGTTCTTTGCTATTCGCCCTTTCTTATGGTCCAGATCACACATCTGTACATGATCACTGGAAAAATCATAGCTTTGACACTAGAGACCTCTGTCACAAAGTGAGTCTCTGCTTTTTTTAATACACTGTGCAGGTGTTTCATAGCCTTTCTTCCTTCCAAGGAGCAAGTGTCTTTTAATTTTGTGGCTGCAGTCAAGGCCCTTAGTGTTTTTGGAGACCAGGAAAATAAAATCTGTCACTGTTCCACTTTTCCCTCATCTATATGCCATGATGTGGTGGGACCAGATGCCATGAATGTCGAGTATATTTTTGTGAATAGTTTTTTGAATGTTGAGTTTTAAGCCAATTTTTGCATCTCCTCTCCTCATCAAGAGGCTCTTTAGTTCTTCTTTGCTTTCTGCCATTAGGGAAGTGTCATCTTCCTATCTATGGATGATAATATTTCTCCCAGCAATCTTTATTCCAGCTTGAGACTTATGCAGTCCAGCATATCGAATGATGTATCCTGATAGAAGTTAAATAACTAGAGTGAGAATGTACACCTTGTCATGCTTCTTTCCCAGTTTTAAATTTTTCAGTTGTTCTGTGTTTGATATGAACTGCTTCTTTTTGACCTACGTACAGACTTTTCAGGAGACAGGTAAGGTGATCTGGTACTAGCATTTCCTTAAAAATTTTCCACGGTTTGTTGTGGTCCACACAGTGAAAGTCTTTAGCATAATCAGTGAAGCAGACAGAAAAGTTTTCTCGGATTCCCTTGCTTTCTCTGTGATCCAATGGATGTTGGCAATTTGATCTCTGGTTCCTCAAACCAGTTTGTACATCTGGAAGTTCTCAGTTCATGTAGTGTTGAAGCTTAGCTTGAAGGATTTTGAGCATTACCTTGCTAGCAAGTGAGATGAGCACAATTGCATGATAGGTTGAACATTCTTTGGAATTGCCTTTCTTTTGGATTATATTGAACACTGACCTTTTCCCAGCACTGTGGCCACTGCTGTGTCTTCCATATTTGCTGACATATTGAATGCAACACTTTTACAGCCTCATTCTTCAGGATTTTTAAATAGCTCAGCTGGAATTCCATCACCTCTCCTGTCAGTGTTTGCAGTGATGATTCCTAAGGCCCACTTGACTTCATACTCCAGTATATCTGGCTTTACATGAGTGACCCAAGCATCATCCCTATCCCAGTCTTTATGGCCATTTTTGTACAGTTCTTCAGTGCATTCTTGCCACCTCTTCTTAATCTCATCTGCTTCTGTTAGGTCTTTGACTTTTCTATTCTTTCCTGTGCTCATTCTTGCATGAATTGTCCCTCTGGTAGCTCCAATTTTCCTGAAGCAATCTATACTCCTTCTATTATTTTCCTCTATTTCTTGCAGTGTTCACTTATGAAGACTTTCCTATATCTCCTTGCTATTCTCTAGAAGTCTACATTTCATTGAGTATATCTTTTCCTTTCTCTTTTGCCTTTCACTTCTCTTATTTTCTCAGCTGTTTTTAAGGCCTCCTAAAGCAACCCCTTTTCCTTCTCCTATTTGTTTTTCTTGGGGATGGTTTTGGTCACCACCTCCCGTACAATGTTACAAACCTCCATCCATAGTTCTTCAGGCTAATAGAGGTAATCCCTTGAATCTATTTTTCATCTTTGCTATAAAATCATAAGGGATTTGATTTAGGTCACAGCTGAATGTTCTACTTGTTTCCCTTACTTACTTCAATTTAAACCTGAATAGTGCTTGCTTCTGCCTAAGCATTGTTTCCAGATCACCACCCACCACTCCCAGTAGGTGTGTGCCAGGATCCAGCCCCCACAGGATCCAGGGGAACCTGAAGGAAAAACGGCGTCGGCGGATCATTTAGAGAGAGATAAGGAAAGAATATTGTAGATAAGAAAATAGAGGAGAGAAAGAGGCTGATATTCCTTTGTTTACACAGAAAGCCAAGAAAACTCCGAGACAAGAAGTTTTCCGTGTTTACGGAGGCCACAGGTGCCTTCCCAGTCTTCCGAGGGAGTGAAGATGCAGAACGTCTTTCCGTTCAGGTCTTAGAAACCCGGGCAGATAAGTGAATACAGCGAGCCTCTATGCTCCAAGGTATCAGCCTGAAAAAGAGAGTAAGAAAGAGAAAGAAAGAAAAAAAAAAAAAAAAAAAGAGAGAGACAGACATGGGGTGACCAAGCTTCTTCGAGTGTGTCCCATTATTTTTATTTTCAAAAGGGTCTTTTATACCTTTACTTGTACATAGAGGGGAATGAAAGATGTAAAGTCATACAGAGTCAGCCCAAACATTACATCTGTTTTGTCTTTACTGAGACCAGGATTTTTTCTGCATACCTTTCCCATAAACAATATTGTGTACATTATCTTCTGGCCTTGGAGGCCTGTGAACATTTTATGGCCCTCTTTTGATAAAGGCTGCTCAACCCGAAAACTTATTTTCCCTTGAAATGTTTTTTTTTCTTTATATTTCTAATCTATGTCAGCCTCATAAAATGTTAAACAGAGTTACATTTCTCACAGAGGAAAGGTGCAGTGAGTTACAAGAAAGAACCAATTAGCTCAAAGGTCTGATATGGTTAATTTCAAGGCTACACTTGTTTTTCTTAGATTTCAACTATGTTAACTAATGCATTCCCAGGTGCACAGTGAATAAGAGATATGGGAACTTAGCAACAATCATTGGCCCAATAATGAAATCCTACACCAACACTATCTAATAACTTTTAACTCTTTGAAAGGGTCTATGTTTTAGGCTTCCTGTGCCTCTCACAGTTGGGAGGCTGTAAATAATCACATACATAGCTGTAAGAGTCTGGATAAACCTGCCAAGCAAGCGAGAATACTAACAGAGGGGATTTGATTTGAAATATTTTTCTCACATCCAGGAGAGTTATTAGCTAGAGCCCTAAATTTATTTTCTCCAGAGAAAGGTGGTCAGAGATAGCCCCTGGTATTTCAGGAAAGTTGGTGAAAGACACAAGATACTAAGACAGACAGATTCTGGTCTTGGGGTAGATGCTCAAACAGGCCAGGGAGACCCTCGAGTCCTGAAGCGTTGCTTAACAGTTCTCTTCCACATGATCTTGTCATGGGTGGGATCTCCCATGCTGGCTCCTGACAGGTATGGAGCAAAAAACACACAATTTGAGGACTGTTACCCTGGGTTTGGGCTTGGCTTTTTAAGTGATTAGCTGTGTGACCTTGATCAAGTCCCTTAACTTCAGTTTTCTCATCTGGACAATGGACACCATGATGATAATTCCATCTCTAGATGCATGTGTGCCTGCTAAGAAGAGGTGACCCTAAGAGGGCTTACTGGGTTCCTGAGCCTGTAACAAATATGAATTATTCTGTCACCTGGGGAGAAGGAAATCTGTTTAGATGTTATGGCTGCCATCTCCAAGGCTAAATATTGATTCAAGCCAAATGACATCTATCTCTGAACTCTGACCCAGAACTCTGACTGAGCTGATGCTTCTGTTTTCTGGGCCCCAACAAGAGCTAATGATTACTGGCTCAGATTGCTCTGTTCCCAGCCTTATCAGTCAGCTTTTCATTGTCAACTACTTCTAGCCTGAAATCACACTGCAAGGAGAGTTGTAAGGCTTCTGGTCTCTTTTCCGTTTCCCACATCTCCAGTGTAGCAAGAAGTAACTGTTATGGCTACTTGTCATAGCAACAGCTATGGAAAGCTCTATAGTCCAATCGCAGCATGTTAAATGAAACTGTCACCATTTGGCCCCTCATGTTTAAATTACCTACAGTTGCCTTAGAACCCTTCCTATGCTTGCTGTTTAACAACCAAATATGTGTGAACTTGATCTAGTTTTCTTTCCCAAGCATGATTCCAACAATGCAATGAAGTAACCACACATTTAGTCATCTAACTACCCACAGGAATTGACAAAAGCAAACCACCCATCCTACATTTCAAGCTTGCCCCAAAACAACATTGAAGTGATCTGCTGAAAAAACTGTGATACACTGGCATGTATACTCCAAAATGGTCACTTTTGCTGGATTCATTTTCCACCTAATGCAGAATGTCTACCACAAGCCTCGCCCTCGAGCAGCTGGTCACCTGGTTTTTGCAGACTTAGCCCACTCCAGATTCCTTCAACATCCCTAAGTAAAATCTAGAGCACAACTCAATCAAAGCTCTTTCTCCTTGAGAAACAGTTTTTTTTGTTTGTTTTGTTTTGTTTTAGAAAACAATATTTGGTAACACATTCAAAATCTTGTTTTCCTTGCCTTGGATTCAAGGACCTGCACCAGAGGATGGGAAATCTCCCCTTCCAACAAAATATTTCTCCACTCCATCCAGGACCAGACCCTTCACTGGATACTGTGTCCTCATTGGTGTCATTCAGTTGCTAAGTCATATCTGTCTCTTTGTGATTACATGTTCCGCAACAAAACAGGCTTCCCTGTCTTTGACTATTTCGTGTAGTTTCCTCAACTCATGTCCTTTGATTGGGTGATACCATCTAACAGTCTCATCCTTTTATTCCCTCTCCTTCTGCCCACGATCTTTCCCAGCATCAGAGTCTCTTCCAATGAGCTGAGTCTTCACATCATTGGCCTAAGTGCTGCAGCTTCATCTTCATCATCAGTCCTTATTGAATATTTCTCTACCACTTCAAAAACAAAACTCATGTTTCCAATAACCTAAAAATAATGAACACTGATAAAGTTTAATAGAAGAGGGATTTAGTCCTCTGGGAAACCCCAGCACTGCCACCCTGCCTTTCTCTTACCATTCTCTCCAACTGGCATAGAATTGCTTCTCTACAGCTTCTCCAGCTTGAAGTGGCCTGCTGACCCAAAATTGTCACCTGTCCAGGAATTGTTCTTTACTGCTTCCTTAAAGACCACTGCGTGCTCCCTGATTGTCCTCTGTACATAAGTTCAGTTCAGTCTCTCAGTCATGTTCAACTCTTTGCTATATCATAAGGTGCAGCATGCCAGGTTTCCCTGTCCATCACCAGCTCCCAAAGCTTGCTCAAACTCATGCTCTTCAAGTTGATGATGCCACCCAACAATTTCATCTTCTGTCTTCCTCTTTGCCTCCTGCCCTTAGTCTTTCCCAGCATCGGGTCTTTTATAATGAGTCAGTTTTACCCATCACTTGGCCAAAGTAATGGATGTTCAGCTTCAGCATCGGCCCTTCCAAAGAATATTCAGGACTGATTTCCATTAGGATGGACTGGTTGGGTCTCTTTGCAGTCCAAAGGACTCTCAAGAGTTGTCCAACACCACAATTCAAATGCATCAATTCTTTGGTTCTCAGCTTTCTTTATGGTCTAACTCTGACTTCCACTCACGACTTGTGGAAAAACCACAGCTTTGACTATACAGACCTTTGCTGGTAAAGTAATGTCTCTGGTTTTAGTATGCTTTCAAGGTTTTTCATAGCTTTTCATCCAAGTACCAATGTCTTTTTTTTTTTTTTTCAAATCTGCAGTCACTATCTGCAGTGATTTTGAAGCCCAGAGAAATAAAGTCTGTCACTGCTTTCATTGTTTCTCCATGTATTTGTCATGAAATAATGGAACTGGATGCAGTGATCTTCGTTTTTTGATATGTATGTACCTCATCAAGACCATCCACAAGAAAATAAATGCAAAAAGGCAAAATGACTTTCTGAGGATGCCTTAGAAATAACTTAGAAAAGAAGAGAAGCAAAAGGCAAAAGAGAAAAGAAACACAAAGCAATCTGAATGCAGAGTTCCAAATATAGCAAG
>SJYQ01000474.1:1161344-1178488 GCA_006410935.1 Redunca redunca
AAAATAAAAAAAAAAAAAAAAAAAAACAAAAAAAAGCCTTCCTAAGTGATCATTGCAAAGATATAGAGGAAAACAATAGAATGGGAAAGACCAGAGATATGCTTAAAAACTTAGAGGTAGGGAAGGATCATTTCATGCAAAGATGGGCCAAATGAAAGAAAGAAATGGCATGGACCTAAGAGAAGCAGAATATAATAAGAGGTTGAAAGATTATAGAAAAGAACTATACAAAAAGGACCTTAATAACCCAGATAACCACAGTGGTGTGATCACTCACGTAGAGCTAGACATCTTGAAATGTGAAGTTAAGAGGGCCTTAAGAAGCATCACTACGAGTAAAGCTAGTGGAAGTGATGGAATTGCAGTTGTGCTATTTCAAATCCTAAGATGATGATGCTGTTAAAGTGCTGCACTTAACGTTAGCAAATGTGGAAAACTCAACATTGGACACAGGATTGGAAAGGTCGTTTTCACTGCAATTCCAAAGAAAGGCGATTTCAAAGAATTTTCAACTACCACACAGTTGCACTCATCTCTCATGCTACCAAAGTAATTTCTCCAAGCAATTCTTCAACAGTACATGAACTGTGAAATTCCATATGTTCAAGCTAGATTTAGAAAAGGTAGAGGAACCAGAGATCAAATTGTCATCATTCGGTGGATCATAGAAAAAGCAAGAGAATTGCAGAAATATACCTATTTCTACTTTATTGACCATGCAAAAGTTTTTGACAATGTGCATCACAACAAACTGTGGAAAACTTACAGAGATTGGAATACCAGACCATCTTACCTGCCTTCTGAGAAATCTGTCTGCAGGTCAAGAAGCAACCGTTAGAACTGAACTTGGAACAGTAGACTGGTTCCAAATCAGGAAAGGAGTACATAAGGCTGTATATTGTCACCCTGTTTATTTAAATTATACGCTGAGTACATCTGCAAAATGCCCAACTGGATGAAGCACAATTTGGAATCACGTTGGCTGGGAGAAATATCAATAACCACAAATATGCAGATGACACCACCCTCATGGAAGAAAGTGAAGAGGAAGTAAGGAAACTCTTGATGAAAGTGAAAGAGGAGAGTGAAACGTGGCTTAAACTCCACATTCAGAAAATGAAGATCATGGCATTTGGTCGCATCACTTCATGGAAAATAGATGGGGAAACAAGGGAAACAGTGAGAGACTTTATTTTGGGGGTCTCCAAAATCACTGCAGATGATGACTGCAGCCATGAATTAAAAGATACTTGCTTGTTTGAATAAAGCTATTTCAAGCATAGCAGCATTTTTTAAAGCAGAGACGTTAATTTGCTGAAAAATTTCAGTATAATCAAAGCTATGATTTTTCCAGTTGTCATGTATGGATGTGACAGTTGGAGCATAAAGAATGGTGAGTAATGAAGAACTTAAAGTTTTGAACTGTCGTGTTGGACAAGTCTCTTGAGAGTCCCTTGGACTACAAGGAGATCCAACAAGTCCATGCTAAAAGAAATCAATCTTGAATATTCATTGGAAGGACAGATGCTGAAGCTGAAACTCCAATACTTTGGCCAACTGATATGAACAACTCACTCATTAGAAAAGCCCCTATTACTGGGAAAGATTGAAGGCAGGAGGAGAAGAGGATGACAGAGGATGAGACGGTTGGATGGCATGACTGACTCGATGACATGAGTTTGAGCACGATCCAGGAGTTGGTGGACAGAGAAGCCTGGCGTGCTGCAGTCCATGGGGTTGCAAAGAGTCAGACATAACTGAACGACTGAACTGAACTGAACACACCCCCCTGCATATGCTATTTGTAATTGTCATGTTTCTCCAGCAAGACAGGGCTCACCAAAGCCCCAACACATATCCCTAGTTAGTCTGCACCAATGCACAGAAGTCACCGCCTAGCATTCACAAGGCATTCGGTGAGTTCTGTTGGTAGCGGGACCTCCACTTTGGTAGATATAGAAGAACAAAGGACACATTTTTCCTCCTGTCTCAAACAACTTGAAAGTAGACGAGATAAATGAATAAGCAGATTTTTACATCAAATGTCAGGCAGCTGAGAATGGATTCCTGAGGCAGGGAGCAAGCAAGGTGAGTTCTACAACTACCCCAACTCTAGAAATAGTTTCCAACACATACATGGAAGGGCTATCTAGGCAGAGACAAATGGTCTCCCCATGAAGACTGATTTGAGACTCTAGATAGTTGAGTTCATAGGAGAGAGCTACACACAGAGAACTGTGCGAGTGTACAGGTGATACCCTTCCAGTTTTCAGCAGAGTTGATAGTACTGATCAGGAATATAGGGAACAATCCTTGAGTCTCAAATTGTGCCAAGTCTAATGGTGTCCCAACCCACCTGCATGGAAATTACTAATTATTCCCATGACATCAGTATGGCCCTGAAGATAATATTGCCATACTAGTGGGGAATAGTAAACTTGGTCTAAAGGCTGGTCTTATACCAGCTAAAAAACCTGAACAGCAAGGCTTCAAAAAATACAGCAATGAGGTATGTCAGCCTCTTGGGTCACTACAGCTGGGGCTCCCCCACTGTGCCTGGAACCCGGAAGAAAAAGCCTGCAATATTGCTTTCCTGCTGCTACAAGAAGGCAGGTCTGCTGATAAAATCAAAAGCAGACTTGAGGGGCAACGGAAAGGAGCTTCCACCCTGGTACCTGCAGATATCTGAGAGCTTCCCATCAGTGGATGCAATTGAGTTTTCTCTCATCTTTCCCTTCCTGGAAGTCTTCTGGTCTGAGAACCAGAGTTCCTGGGTCCCAAGTCTTCACTAACTTACTTGCAGCTTTAGAGTGAGTCATACAACACAGGGTCAGTTTCCCATCTCTTGGATGAGGGGGATTGGACTTGCTCCAGAACACTTGTTCTCTACTGAAGCTCAGTGCCAATCAGTGTACAAGAGGCTCAAAGGAGTGTTTTGCTGAGGATGCCTCTGGTGGACAGGGGGCTGTAACTGTCTGGTGATGTTCATGGGTCCTGGGATCAGAATGGGGAGTGGTAGACCACTTGGCACACAGCTGCTGTGACACCGAGGACCTTAGAAGCCTTGCCCGCTGGAACTTACCATCATTTGGGTTTTGTGAGATGAGATCAGGTACTTAAAAGTCAGAAGTTACCCATGGGGAAGTCTGTAGATTCCTTAGCAGAAACCCAAATTATGCTGATGAATCATCTCTGCTAAAAAAATTGGGGAACTAGGTATGCCAGGAATTTCAGACAAATTGTGTAGTATTTTAAATACTATTTAAAGTAGGTCATCTTTTTTTTCTTTTAATTTCATTATTATTATTATTATTATTTACTTTATAATATTGTATTGGTTTTGCCATACATGACCTGCCATTTGCTCTCTGCTTGTGATGATACCCACAGGTAGAGTGGAATCAAAGGGCTCTGGGGGAGGCTGTCTCTCTCCCTGTGACTCAGTAGGAGTGAGTACAGCTCTCTCCCCTCCACTTCTGGAGCAGGAATTCCACCAGGAAGGACGTGACCTCCTAGTTTAACCAGAAGACTCAGGTAGGTCTGGCCTTCAGGTAGGCACTATTCTTTTCCCAGTGCTTCTTCTTCCCACTTGGGTCCTGTGCAACCTGCCCACCTCCTGGTTCCTGGGTTCTGAATTCCTCCTCCCTTCTCTTGCAAATATCCATGCAATCCCACTTGTGGCTTCCTCTCTACCCAGGCCCAATCCCTCACCTGCAGATGGCAATAAAGAAGGGAAAGCCAAGGACGGGTCTGCCCAGTTCATTCTTTCTAAATCTGTCCGCATTCCTTCTGCTTTGAGACCCTGTGCTGTATCATTAACATCTCCAGCTAGATGACTCAGCTTAACAGGGTAATGGAGATGCAGATGGTGGGGGCAGTAAGATTGTCAGGTTTGGGGGACGGTTTTCAGACAACAAGAGATGAGTTGAAGTAAGGAGCATGTTGTCCTCCAACCACTCATTCATTGGGGACCTGCCTGAATCTGCTATCTTGGGCTCCTCAGGGTATCTCTAAGACAGAAATTTCGAAATGGACTTGCTATAAACTTTTTACTACAAATGATTTCAAACATAACAAATATAATAAAAAAGAGTGTTATAAACCATATATTTTATCATTTGGCATCAATAAATACAAAACTAACCTCTTAGTCCCACAGGTTGTTATAGACTGGTGACTATGCAACATCAAGGTGATGGCCAATTGACTTTCTGGTGAAGACATTCTTGACTTGCATCAGTCTTTCTCTTGGTGCTATGTTCTCACATGTGGTGGTTGAAGGGAAGGAAGAAGAGGGAGAATAAGAGAGAAAAAAAGGGAGAAGATAAGCCCATCATAAAGGACTACCATCAAAACCCCACGTTAACCTGGGTATCTCCCAAAGGCCCTAATTCCTAATACGATCACATTGGGAGTCAAGGGTGGACACAATTCAATCCATAGCAGCTATGCAGATCTGTTTTGAAATCAAGACAGGCACTCATTTCATTCTCCTATTTACTTCTTATTCATTTTTTCCTGAAGTATTTTAGGGACGAGATGAACAAGTCACAAAATGTACATAATGAGTATTTGGGGTAAAATAATGGGATGTTAAAAAATTGCTCTTTGTTCTCAATAAAATGAGCATTTAATATCCAGTCCATGTGCAAATGTCCCTGTTTCTCTAAAAGCAGATGTCTTTTCATGGTTTATTGAAAGAATGCATTCATATGTTGAACTTGGTTGTTCTCCTTTAAGATGAAATAACTGTTCCTCTCACAATGTTAATGTCATTCATTTGTTCAGAAACTGGGATGAAGCAGGGTGGTTTGTTGTACAGAATGTCCCACTCTTGGGTTCAGAGCAGGAGTCCACAATACCAGCACAGTGGGTCAGGACCAATACCAGTCTTTGGTCTATTAGGAACCAGACCTCCACAGAAGGAGCTCAGCTGCAGACCACTGGGTGAGGCTTCATCTGTATTATAGCTGCTCCCCAACATTATTTCATCACCCCCAGAAGAGAAAGTCTAGCTTGTTTTCCTGGAACTGTTTATAGTTACATAACCTATTCTTAATAGAAACAAAAAATAGCATAAATATTGATGAATATTTTCTTTCTCAGTGCTCAGAATTGTGAGTTGGTGCCCTAGAAATCTATCACAGTGACAAATAAGATGTTGCCTGTTAACATTTAGACACATTTGGCCAGCTTAAAATTAAATATTAGGAAACTAAGACCTGAGATCCAGCCCCATTCTTCATGGCAAATAGAAGGAGAAAAGATTAAAGCAGTGACAGATTTCTTCATCTTAGCCTCTAAATCCACTGTGGATGGTGCCTGAATCCATGAAATCAGAGGACGTTTGCTTTTTGGCAAGAAAGCTATGAGAAACATAAATAGTGTGTTGAAAGCAGAAACATCATTCTGCCCAACAAACTGGTAGATGTTTGGCTTCTTCACTTAGATTCCTAAACTTTCTCTTCAGTCCCCATTTGTCTTTGAAGTCGCTTAGCTTTCTGGTCCTTCACAATTCCCAAGATTATTTTGTGCATTTCTTTACTCAGTCCTGAAATCAGCCATCTCTTTAAGAATCCATGCACCATCTGATGAGAAATATATTTAGAAGCTACATGTTAGACCTCAGAATAGTCACTGTTATGAAGTTGTCATTGATTGTAGGCTTTACTTTGGTCAGATTAGGACATACACATTTTCCTTAAAAAAATAAAAATAAGAAGGAATATAATTAATTAGTGCAAACTTATGCTTTCAGTTCAATATTTAATACAGTAAGGTTTGAATTAAACTTCTTTATGTTATGTGTGAACCTCTTTTTCTAGCTGCGGAAAGGCTTACTTCAGAACACTAGTTTTAATTATTGTCTTGCTTTTACCTCTTAACATATATATGATTCTGTCATGATAATAGAAGCAATATGAAGAACTTCAAGTTGTTGAATATAGTTTCAGATTTCTTTCCTGTATATATTTTGATTTTCTTTGGTTTTGTTTTGGATGGGCAGCATTTTTGTTTTTCCCTAGAAGATAATCCACTCTGAATGCAGTCATAATTCTGAATTTTAAAGCCACTTAAGTAATGTGTGGTTGTGGGAGGCTAGTCACCAACTTGATGCAATTCGATTTATCAGTCTTTGTTCTCAATTTGTTCAGTTCAGTTCAGTCCTTCAGTCGTGTTGGTCTCTTTGCAACGCCATTGACTGCAGCATGCCAGGCTTCCCTATCCATCACCAACTCTCGGAGCTTACTCAAGCTCATGTCCATCGACTTGGTGATGCCACCCAACCATCTCATCCTGTCTTCCCCTTCTCTTCCTGCCTTCAATCTTTCCTAACATCAGGGTCTTTTCCAATGAGTCAGTTCTTCCCATCAGGTGGGCAAATAATTGGAGCTTCAGCTTCAGCATCAGTCCTTCCAGTGAATATTCAGGACTGATTTTTTTTAGGATGGACAGCTTTGATCTCCTTGCAGTCCGAGGGACTCTCAAGAGTCTTCTCCAACATCATAGTTCAAAGGGTGTATATGTGTGTTTATTTGTCAGTGACATCCTATTCCCCCTTTTGTGATTTAGCCACCAGAACTGAATTTAAACAATGTGCAAAAATGAGTGTTAAGACACAGTGCCCCATCTACACACATCTGGTGACTAGGAGAGGCTCCTGTTGTATTCAAGGGACAGTCATTGGTAGATCTCATGCAGGAATAGGCCCTGGGAGTCCTGGATGAGTCATTATACAAGATTATCTTTACTTTGGCTGCCATAGTTATTTTGTCTTCTATTGAGAAGAAATTTAAAACTTGTTTTTTTGGAGGTTTGGTTTGGCACACAAAATTTTTCATGGCATAGACCCTATGAGGAAATTATATCAGAAATATATCTATTTATCTTCAGCAGTTAAACTCATTGGTTTTTATGTCCATGGTGATATTTCTTTATAAATAGAAAGGAAACACACATGTTCAGTATGCATTCAGTCTCTTTGTAAATCAACCGACATGAATTAAATTCCTCTCTGTCCCCATGCACTCTGAACTCTAGGCGAGAAATAAAAACCTGCAGAGACTGAAGGCTGATTCCAGGACATTGCTGTGGAGATTTCATTCCCACTGTACTCTTTTTGGGGAAAAAAAAGTTGTTAATATTAAAATCAGTAGATTGTACATAAATATCCAAACCTTTGACTTCTCTTGAAAACATGGCCAACTGGCCTGCTTTCCAGCATGAGTGAAGTGGAGGAAAGGCTGCTCCCAGTGGTAAGGGCTGTGCTGCCCAGGGTCCAACATGGCAACCTAGTCCTAGTAACGTTTCTCTTGCCTCCTGGGGCAATGAGTTTGTGAGAACTAGACTGCTAGCTATCTTAAGATAAAGACTACTTTTGTTTTGATCAGCTTTGACTTTGAAGCCTTTAAACCAGAACCCAGAACACACTTCTTCCTTGTACGCTTTTTGGATGATATAAAATATCTTGTGGATGCATATGACATTTCTTCCAGTACTGAAACCATGCAAATTGAAGTACGACTCTGCCCTAAATCTTTGATGCAGAGTGGCATCATAGGTACCCCTGACATCTGCCATTAGACCCACTACCTAAAGCAAGTTGCATGTCCCTTGGCTGTCCCTGAAGTCTCCACTTTGCCATTTGACAACTTATCTTCCTAGCAATCTCCTCTCCAATGAAGACAGCAACGCGTATTTCATGAAGTGGCTAGGAAGATGACATGAAACCAAGAATGTTGAGCATGGCCCTTAGTGTTCATTTTCATGATGTTCTGAGCAGTTTTTTTTTTCTCCAAGTATGCAAGGTTCTCCATCTTCTTAGATGTCCATACAGATCAGTTTGATTTTCCAACCAAGCTTCAAGGAAGAGATTACAGTTCAATTATCTGTATTCTGAGAAGCTTCAAAGTCTAGTCTCCACGGACACTGATGAAAGTAAACATTTTATCGAGACTTTTTTTTTTTTTCCAGACCTATTATTGGCCTAAAGGACTAAACTAGGGCATGTCAGAACTATATAACTAGGGGCTCCCGGTCACCACTACATGCTAAGAACCTGAACTTTTTTGAGTCCTTGGAGACAAGAAAGAAGCATGAAGTGGCTTGTGCTCCTCGGGCTGGTGGCATTCTCAGAGTGCATAGTTAAGTAAGTATGGGGACTGTAAGTCGCATCATATTCTTTCTCGGATTTTATTTTCATCTGATTATTCTTTCACCCATCAGGTTTAGAAGGGAATGGAATATTTCCCTGACAATCTTAAAGTTCAACATTTACTCATTGATAAGTATGTTGCTATAGGAACTGTGGGTCCCAAGGGACTTGGTGTAGATTTGCATAGCTGCACAACTCTTCGGGTCCAGTCATGACATGATCTATTGAAATTGGAGCTCCTTGCAATTGTTCAGAGCACAGTCAATGCAGATGTAGGTGTAGTCCTGTGGAATAGTACTTTTCCTCATTTTATTTAGCATGTTCTCTTTGTTTCCTTTCTACTTCAGTGTGTATATGTCTATGTCTGCATCTCTGTATCACTGTCATTTATCTCTCCATCTCTTTGGAAGGCTCTGAGTGTATTTCTCTCTGTGTTGTTTTCGTTTAAGTTTTCATTTGACTCATCCTTCCTTCTTGAGCTTCTACATTTCCCTAACTTGTTCCCTATCTCCTGGATTGTTTTTCAGCTATCTCTTCTCTTTCAAATTAGAGAAAGATTGGGAGAGCTACTTATACACTGTTTTATATCTGACAAGCAGTGTGACCACAGCCAATTCACAAGCCTTTTGCATTTCAAATTCCTCCCTTGTAGAAGAGGACAGGAATCCCCCTTCTACCTCCTTCCCTGAGCTTCTATCAGAAGGATACAGTGGGATGGCAACAGCAATGCTAGTGTCTGTCATGTTGAGACTTCCTATTTATCAGGCACCATATATCCATCACTTCACTATCCCCAAGCTATCCTATTTTGAGGGTTTGAATCCTTACATTCAACCATTTTACCGAAGGGGGCACTGAGACCCACATGGTCATATAGCTTAACCAACATTACAGAACAGAATCTTTATTCAAACCTACGTCTTTTCCATAGATTATGCATAAAATTCTTATAATGTGACTCATAAAAATGATTATCAAATACACAGTGCCATTACAATGACAGTTATACCTTAACACTGACAACTAATTTTAGCATCTTCTCTGTTTTCTTTGTCAAATGTTCAGTGAAAGAATACCTCTAAAGAAAGTGAAGACGATGAGAAATACCCTCAGTGAAAAAAACATGCTGAACAATTTCCTGAAGGAACATGCTTAAAGACTGTCTCAGATTTATTCTTGTGGCTCAGATATAACTATTCACCCCCTGAGGAACATCATGGATGTGAGTGTTTTGGGAGGATGATGCTCCACAAAGCCCCCTGGTGCTCTAACCTAGCTATCTGGGAGGTGCCACCTGGGATGTTGGGGCTGTGGCTCCTGCAGGAGGCAGACACACTGGGCTAAAGGTGCCCCCACACAGAGGAGAAGGCACTATCATTCTCAATTCTTGTCTTGGTGACTGGGCCCGAAAATTACCAGGTGGCACGTCAATATCCATTTATTTGTCAAAGATGTGTCATTAGTTTGAGGGAGGTTGTTCCTTCTGAGCAGAAGGCAATGATGACCAACTACAGTCCTCTTGCCTGGAATAACCCAAGGATGGACAGGCCTGGCAGGCTGCAGTCCATGGGGTTGCTAAGAATCGGACACGACTGAATGACTTCACTTTCATTTTCACTTTCCTGAATTGGAGAAGGAAATGGCAAGCCACTCCAGTGTTCTTGCCTGGAGAATCCCAGGCATGGAGGAGCCTGGTGGGCTCCTCTCTTTGGGGTTGCACAGAATCGGACATGACTGAAGCGACTTAGCAGCAGTAGCAGCAGCAGATACTTCTGAACTAAGGGAGTCACTCAGTTACAGATGAAGAGTGAACCATCTCTGATCAAAAAGCAGAACCAACTGCAAAGCAATTGTGAATCCTCAGGCATCGGAATTCAGTCTCCACAGATGCAAGAACCACAGCAGTAAAAAGTTACTGAACCCATATTCCGTGTAAGGCCATAAGAGTCTAACACAGTGCTTACTGTTTTTAGATTAGAAAAGGACTTATTTCGTCTTCAAAAATGCCCATGCTGGCATGAGAGGTGTGCAAAGAGTAAATACATGTCAAATGAAAGGGTAACCTGTGTGGTGTTGATTGGATGTGGTCTGAGTTTAGAGGGAGTGGCTGGGGTTGATCAAGAAGGACTTCCTGGAGAAGGGGATTGAAGGCTAGGTTTGAAGAGAGTACAGAGCTTCTCAAGTGAAGGCACCATGACTTCCCTGGGTGTCCAGCGGTCCTGGAGGCCCAGTGGTTATGCCTCTGGGCTTCTCATGCAGGAGATTCCACTTCAAAGCCTGGCCATAGAATCAATATCCTGCATACAATGTAGCACAGGGAAACAATAAATGCAAGCACTTCTGTGATCAAATGCTGTGAGCTACACAGGGGTTAGAAAGTAATCTCAAGAGATATGTGACACCCAATGTGAAGTAGCATTGTGGGAATAGAGGGTAGCCAGTTCTGCACTAACCCACTCCCTCCTTCTCCCCGTAGATGCTCTACGTGGGTAACATCACCACTGGAACACCCTCTCAGGAATTCCAGATTGTCTTTGATACAGTCTCATCTTACTTGTAGGTGCCCTCCCTCTTTTGCCCCAGTCCTACACTGCAGATGGTGACTGAAGCCATGAAATTAAAAGATGCTTACTCCTTGGAAGGAAAATTTTGACCAACCTAGATAGCATATTCAAAGCAGAGACATTACTTTGCCAACAAAGGTCCGTCTAGTCAAGGCTATGGTTTTTCCAGTGGTCATGTATGGATGTCAGAGTTATACTGTGAAGAAACTGACCGCTGAAGAATTGATGTTTTGAGCTGTGGTGTTGGAGAAGACTCTTGAGAGTCCCTTGGACTGCAAGGAGATCCAATCAGTCCATTCTAGAGGAGATCTGTCATGAGTGTTCTTTGGAAGGAATGATGCTAAAGCTGAAACTCCAGTACTTTGGCCACCTCATGCAAAGAGTTGACCCATTGGAAAAGACTCTGATGCTGAGACGTATTGGAGGCAGGAGGAAAAGGGGACGACAGAGGATGAGATGGCTGGATGGCATCACTGACTCTATGGACGTGAGTTTGAGTGAGCTCCTGGAGTTGGTGATGGACAGGGAGACATGGCGTGCTGTGATTCATGGGGTCACAAAGAGTCAGACACGACTGAGCCCCTGAACTGAACTGAGCCTGTTGTGAGTACAGACACCCCGTACCCGGACCATCTTTCTCTTACCCTGCCACCCTGTTTCCACCCTTGGCACCTGATGACACTCATCTCATGTGTCTGCAGCTATACAAGTTAAGTTCAGACATTACAATTCTTCCACCTTCCGGCCTACACAAAAGACCTTCAGGATCGCTTGTGGATCTGGGAATATGATGGGATCTCTTGCTTATGACACTGTTCAGGTAACATGTAAACAGAAGCTGAGTCAGGACTGGCTATGGAGTGACCACTGCTTGCAAGACAGATGCAAGACCATTTGACAGGACCCTTCCTAGCCTAACTCCCATAGATATTGGCCATCTTACCCACAGGATCATATCTCTGGGGAGGCAGTGCCCCTGGTGACACATGAGCAAACAGATTAACTAATCCAGAGAGTGGCTTGAGGTGTGGACTTGTAGCTCCTCTGCCCATGAGCAATTCAAGGTTCATTTTTCTGGGAGCAAGAAGAGGGGAAAAAAGCACCCACCTTTATATTCACAGACTCTTCCAGACACTTTCAGTTGATAACTGGTTTAACCCTGCAATAACCCCACACAGCAGTTACTCTGATTAGCTCATGAGACATATGAGGAAACTGAGGTGCAGACAGCAAGGGCCTTGCTGAGGGCACACATGTGGTAAAGGTGGAATTAGGCTGGCTTTTCAGGACTGAAGTTGCTGTGGGTTGTTTGGAGACAGGATAAATCTGACATGGGGACCCTGAGGGCAGTCAAGGGTTTCAAGTTTCAGAGTGGGAAACTGGAGGCAGAGATATCAGGGGGCCTGATAAATGAGTTCTCACTCTAGGGGACCTTTGAGAGTCTAATAAAACCTATGGCCTGCCTCTCCAAAGTACTTGAGTAGGTCCCTTCTCTCTATTTCTCTTTCATACACACAGAAATACATGCATATCCCCAGAAGTGAATTTCCAAGCAGTAATTTCATAGTACCCTGCAAGTAAGATTGTGTTTTCGGCTTCTATCTTCCCGGACAGCTGCAGAATCCACAGTACCTTACAGAGAATGCAGTCCATTCCTGTCATTAGGTCATGCCAAAGAGAAGGCTATCTTGCTCTCGACTGTTATGTCCACAAGGTGGCACCAATGGGTCCTGGCCCAACTCCGTTGCCCAACCTGGACAGAAGCCACAAGACCTTCAATCATATGAAGTACATCCTCTGTTTATAAAGAAATGGCATTAGAAATCAATATTCACTGGACAGAAGAAGAAAAAGGTGCTAGCATAATGTGGACTTTCTCTCCTTTACTACTCTAATTCTTTCCAGGAAGGAGCAGATAAAATGACAGGACTTACATCTCTTCAATACTATATATACTTGACCTGGGACACATGCTTGATTTTCATGGTTCATTTTCTTCTCTTTGGTCATACTGAGCAACAGAGACTGCTCCTCTAAACCACAGCTCAATCACTGCAAACAAATCCAGATGATATTTGCTGAGTCTTTCACATAAACCAGTGAACACTTGTTTCCCCTAATTTTCACTTCTGGCTCTTTTCAACCAACCGTGGCTCTTGTGCCACATCCTGGAATCCTGGTCCTCTGTCACTTGCAGCGAGTTCCCAAACACTGGGCCTCAATTATGCTCAATGGAATTCCTATTCAAAGTGGCCATAACACATGCAAAAATGGAAACAAGAGGCAGCTCCTTACTCTCCTCTCTTGTTCATTCACTACATACAATCACTGAACACCTGTGTAACAAGTCTGTTATGAAAAACTCCCGTCAAATTGAAAACTTTCAACATGTAAAAGTGCATTTGCATGTGCAATCACGTCAGTTAGTTCACAGATCTGACTCACACTGTCATGGGCACATCCCAGACAAGTGGGTGTGCTTTTGTGTACTTTACTGTACAGAACTGTATGGAGTACAATGAGTGTTAGTCGCTCAGTCGGGCCTGACTCTTTGAGACCCCATGGACTGCAGCCCACCAAGCTCCACTGTCCATGAGATTTTTCCAGCAAGGATATTGGAGTGCATTGCCATTTCCTTCTCCAGGGGATCTTCACAACCAAGGGACTGAGCCCGGGTCTCCTGCACTGCAGGCAGATCCTTTACCGACTGAGCTACAAGGGAAGCTGAAGGAGTCCAATAGTGCAGTATTTTTATTTCAAGCCTATGATGTCTGAAAGGAAGCATAAATGCAGTGGTAATCTAGATGATACTACTATTCTATTTTTAAAAGTGTGCTTAGTTGCTCAGTTGTGTTCAACTTTGGCAACATATGGACTGTAGTCAGCCAGGCTCCTCTTGCCATAGGGATTTTAAAGACAAGAATACTGGAATGGGTTGCTGTGCTCTATCCGGGTACTGAAAGATTAAAAATGTTTCTTTTATTGTTTGTGTTTTTTTTTGTAATGTATTATTTGTGTGAAAACTATCATAAAGCTATTAAACTGCAGTAACATATAGCCATTTATCTTAGTTGGCTGTCTAAGTAACATTGCTGGACTTATGAAGAAATTGGGATTTTTGAACAACCTTTTGAAATGTAACTTGTTCGTACACAGGGGGCTTACTGTCCTGCTAAGACCTGTGGATCCAAAAGTAAGCGCATTCGGTCCAAGGAAGTCACATTATAGGTTGGGAGTTTAGAGGAAACATGAGATCTTCATAATACTAGGCATCAGTTCAGTTCAATTCAGTTCAGTCGCTCAGTCATGTCCGACTCTTTGCGACCCCATGAATCCCAGCACACAGGCCTCCCTGTCCATCACCAACTCCCGGAGTTCACTCAGACTCACGTCCATCGAGTCCATGATGCCATCCAGCCCATCTCATCCTCAGTCGTCCCCTTCTCCTTCTGCCCCCAATCCTTCCCAGCATCAGAGTCTTTTCCAATGAGTCAACTCTTCGCATGAGGTGGCCAAAGTACTGGAGTTTCAGCTTTAGCATCATTCCTTCCAAAGACCACCAGAAATGAATAAAAATGGAAAGACAACAACCCCAAATCTATGGGACACTGTAAAAGCAGTGTTAAGGAGGTTCATAGCAGTACAGGCTTACCTCAAGAAATAAGAAAAAAGTCAAATAAATAACCTAACATTACACCTAACACAACAAGAAAAGGAAGAAATGAAGAACCCCAGGGTTAGTAGAAGGAAAGAAAACTTAAAAATTAGGGGATAAATAAATTCAAAAGAAATAAAGGAGACTGTAAGAAAAATAACAAATACAAAAGCTGGTTCCTTGAGAGGATAAATAAAATTGAAAAACCATTAGCCAGATTCATCAAGAAACAAAGGGAGAAGAATCAAATCAATAAAATTAGAAATGAAAATGGAGAGATCACAACAGATAACACAGAAATACAGAGGATCATAAGAGAACACTATCAGCAACTACATGCCTATAAAATGCACAACTTGGAAGAAATGGACAAATTCTTAGAAAAATAAACTTTCCAAAATTGAACGAGGAAGAAATAGAAAATCTTAACAGACCCATCACAAACCCAGAAATTGAAACTGTAATCAGAAATCTTCCAGCAATCAAAAGCCCAGGGCCAGAGAGCTTCACAGCTGAATTTTGCCAAAAATTTAAAGAAGAGGTAACACCTATCCTACTCAAACTCTTCCAGAAAATTGCAGACAAAGACAAACAGCCAAACTCATTCTATGAGGCCACCATCGCCCTAATACCAAAACCAGACAAAGATGCCACCTATAGGCCAATATCATTGATAAACATAGATGTAAAAGCCTTAACAAAATTCTAGCAAAGAGAATCCAACAACATATTAAAAATATCATACATCATGACCAAGTGGCCTTTATCCCAGGGATGCAAGGAGTCTTCAATATCCACAAATCAATCAACATAATATATCACATTAATAAATTGAAAAATAAAAACCATATGATTATCTCAATAGATGCAGGTAAAGCCTTTTAAAAAATTCAACATCCATTTAGGATAAAACCCTCCAGAAAGCTGGAATAGAAGGAACATATCTCAACATAATAAAAGCTATATATGACAAACACATAGCAAACATTATCCTCAATTGTGAAACATTGAAAGCGTTACCACTAAAGTCAGAAATCAGACAAGGGAGCCCACTCTCATCATTACTATTCAACATAGTTTTTGAAGTTTTGGCCACAGAAATCAGAGCTGAAAAAGAAATAAAAGGAATCTAGATGGAAAAGAAGAAGTAAAAATCTCACTGTTTGCAGATGACATGATCCTCTTCATTGAAAACCCTAAAGACTCCACCAGAAAATTACTAGTGTTAATAAATGCATATAGTAAAGTTGGAGGATATAAATCAACACACAGAAATATCTTGCATTCCTATACAGTAATAGTGAGAAAATGGAAAAGAAATTAAGAAAACGATTCCATTCACCTTTGCAATGAAAAGAATAAACTGCATAGGAATATATTTAACTAAAGAAACAATGTGGTCCACTGGAGAAGGGAATGGCAAACCACTTCAGTATTCTTGCCCTTAGAACCCCATGAACAGTACAAAAAGGCAAAATGAAAGGATACTGAAAGAGGAACTCCCCAGGTCATTAGGTGCCCAATAAGCTACTGGAGATCAGTGGAGAAATAACTCCAGAAAGAATGAAGGGATGGAGCCAAAGCAAAAACAATACCCAGTTGTGGATGTGACTGGTGATAGAAGCAAGGTTTGATGCTGTAAAGAGCAATATTGCATAGGAACCTGGAATGTCAAGTCCATGAATCAAGGCAAATTGGAAGTGATCAAACAAGAGATGGCAAGAGTGAATGTAGACATTCTAAGAATCAGTGAACTAAAATGGACTGGAATGGGTGAATTTAACTCACATGACCACTATATCTACTACTGCAGGCAGGAATCCCTCAGAAGAAATGGAGTAGCCATCATGGTCAACAAAAGAGTCTCAAATGCAGTACGTGGATACAATCTCAAAAACGACAGAATGATCTCTGTTCTTTTCCATGGAAAACCATTCAATATCACGGGAATGCAAGTCTATGTCCCAACCAGTAACGCTGAAGAAGCTGAAGTTGAACGGTTCTATGAAGACCTACAAGATCTTTTAGAACTAACACACAGAAAAGATGTCCTTTTCATTACAGGGGACAGGAATGCAAAAGTAGGAAGTCAAGAAACACCTGGAGTAACAGGCAAATTTGGCCTTGGAATGAAGAATGAAGCAGGGCAGAGACTAATAGAGTTTTGCCAAGAATATGCACTGGTCATAGCAAACACCCTCTTTCAACAACACAAGAGAAGACTACACATGAACTTCACCAGATGGTCAGCACTGAAATCAGATTGATTATATTCTTTGCAGCCGAAGATGGAGAAGCTCTATACAGTCAACAAAAACAAGACCAGGAGCTGACTGTGGCTCAGATCATGAACTCCTTATTGCCAAATTCAGACCGAAATTGATATTGCATAGGAACCTGGAACGTCAGGTCCATGAATCAAGGCAAATTGGAAGTGGTCAAACAAGAGATGGCAAGTGTGAACGTCGACATTCTAGGAATCAGCAAACTAAAATGGACTGGAATGGGTGAATTTAACTCAGATGACCATTACATCTACTACTGCGGGCAGGAATCCCTCAGAAGAAATGGAGTAGCCATCATGGTCAACAGAAGAGTTTCAAATGCAGTACGTGGATACAATCTCAAAAACGACAGAATGATCTCTGTTCTTTTCCATGGAAAACCATTCAATATCACGGGAATGCAAGTCTATGTCCCAACCAGTAACGCTGAAGAAGCTGAAGTTGAACGGTTCTATGAAGACCTACAAGATCTTTTAGAACTAACA
>SJYQ01000474.1:1179600-1264516 GCA_006410935.1 Redunca redunca
ATATATATATATATATATATATATATATATATATATAACTATAATACACTGGTGAAAGAAGTCAAAGAGGACACTAATATATCGAGAATTATACCGTGTTCATGGATCAGAAGAATCAATATAGTGGAAGTGAGTATACTATCCAAAGAAACCTATAGATTCAATGCAGTCCCTATCAAGCTACCAATGGGTTTTGTTTGTTTTTTGTTTTGTTTTGTTTTTTTCACAGAACCAGAACAAATAATTTCACAACTTGTATGGAAATACAAAAACCTCTAATAGCCAAAGCAATCTCGAAAAACAAGAATGGAACTGGAGGAATCAACCTGCCTGACTTCAGGCTCTACTACAAAGTTAAAGACCAAGGTAATCAAGTTTAATAAAAGGCTACCTTTCCACTGTCAATCCAGAAGAAACAGCCCTGAAGATTGCTTTCCTGCTGCTACATGGAGGCAGGTCTGCTGATAAAATCTGAATGAGACTTGAGGGGCAAAGGGAAAAGAACTTCCACTCTGGTGCTTGCAGACATCTGAGAGCTACCCAGCAGTGGATGCAATTGAACATTCTTTCATCTTTCCCTTCCTGGAATTCTCCTAGCTTAGGAACCAGAGTTCCTGGGTCCCAAGTCTTCACTAAGTTACCTGAAGCCTTAAGGTGAGTCATACACCCCAGGTTTCAGTTTCCCATCTCTTGGATGAGGGAGGCTTTACTTGCTCCAGAGCACTTGTTCCAGACTGAAGCTCAGTGCCAATCAGTGGACAAGTGGCTCAGAGATGCATGTTGCTGAGGATGCTGAGGCTGCCTCTGGTAGGCAGGGGGCTGTCACTGTCTGGTGACATTCATGAGTCCTGGGCTTAGGACTGTGAGTTGTAGACCACTTGGCACAGAGCTACTTTGACACCTAGGACCTTAAAATCCTTTCCCCCTGGAACTTACCATCATTTGGGTTTTGTGGGATGAGGTCAAGTAGTTATAAGTCAAAGATACCAATGGGGAAGCTTGTAGAATCCACAGCAGAACCCAAATTAGGTTAACGAATCATCTCTCCTAAAAAAAAAAAAAAAAAAAAAACTCTGGGAACAAGATATGCCAGGACTCTTAGACAAACTTTGTAATATTTTAAATACTATTTAAAGTAGGTCATCTTTTGAATGACCTGCCATTTGCTCTCTGGTTTTGGATGATACCCACAGTTAGAGTGGAATCCAAGGGCTCCTTGGGGAGGCTGTCCCTCTCCCTGTGACTCATTAGCAGTGAGTACACCTCTATCCCCTCCATATCTGGAGCAGAACTTAAAGCAGGAAGGACACGACATCCAAGTTTTACAGGAAGACTCAGGTAAGTCTGTCCCTCAGGTAGGCACTGTTCTTATCCCAGTGCTTCTTCCTTCCCTCCTGGGTCCTGTGCAAGCTGCCCACCTCCTGGTTATTGGGTTGTGAATTCCTCCTCCCTTCTCTTGCAAATATCCATGCAGTCTCACTTGTGGCTTCCTCTCTAGCCAGGCCCTATCCCTCACCTGCAGATGGCGATAAAGAAGGGAAAACCAAGGAGGGATCTTCCCAGATCATTGTTTCTAAAAATGTATGCATTCTTTCTCCTTTCAGACCCTGTCCTGAATCATCAAGATCTCCAACTATATGACTCAGTAGCTTAGCAGGAGAGTGGCGATGCAGATAGGGTTGGAGGCAAGGTTGTCAGGTATGGGGGGGATGGTTTTCAGATGACAAGATAAGATTTGGAGGAAGGAGCATGTGGTCCTCCAACCACTCACTCATCGGGGACCTGCCTGAATTTGCTATCTTGGGCTCCTCAGCGTATCGCTAAGACAGAAACTTCATTCTATAAACTTCTTAGTACAAAACAATTTCAAACATAACTAATACAAGAAAGAAGAGGGTCATGAACCTTATATTTCATCATTTGGCATCAACAGCTACAAAACTAACCTCTTATTGCCACAGGTTGTCATAGATCAAAGACTATGAAACATCAAGGTGGTGAAAAATTGATTTCCCAGTGAAGACATTCTTGACTTGCTTCAGGTCTTTTTTCTTCTTGCTATGTTTTCTTTTGTGGTAAGGGAAGGGAAGTAGGAAGAGGGAGAATAAGAGAGAAAAAGAGGGAGAGGATAATCCCATCAGGAGGGACCATCATCAAAACCCCATGTCAACTTGCGCACCTCCCAAAGGCCCTAATTCTTAATACCATCATATTGGGAGTCAAGGGTGGACACAATTCAATCCATAGCAGCTATGCAGATCTGGTTTTAAATCAAGACAGACACTCATTTCATTCTCTCTTTTACTCTTTATTCATTTTTCCTGATGTGTTTTATGGAAGAGATGAACATTTCACAAAATATACATAACGGATATTTGGGGTAAAATGATAGGATCTGAAAAAAAATACTCTTTTGTTCCCAATAAAATTAACATCTAATATCCAGTCCATGTACAAATTTCCCTGATTCTCAAAAAGCAGATGTCTTTTCACAGTTTTGAGAGAATGTAGTCATATGTTGCACTTGGTTGTTCTCCTTTAGGACTAAATAACTGTTCCTTTTCCTATTTTGATGCCATTTATTTGTACAGAAACTGGGAAAAGGCATAGTGGTTTGTCTTACAGAATGTCCCACTATTTGATTTAGAGCAGGAGTCCACAATACAAGCACAGTGGGTCAGGACCAGTACCAGTCCTTGGTCTATTAGGAACCAGATCTCCACAGCAGGAGGTGAGCTGCAGGCCAGTGAGTGAGCCTTCATCTGTATTTTAGCTTCTCCCCATCACTCTCCTCATCCCCAGAAGGGACAGTCTAGCTCATTTTCCTGGAACTGTTTGTAGTTACATAACCTATGCATAATAGAAACAAAAATAGCATAAATATTGATGAATATTTTCCTTTCTCAGTGCTCAGAATGGTGAGTTGGAGCCCTAGCAGTCTATCACAGTGACAAATTACATGTTGCCTATTAACATTTAGACATATTGAGCCAGCTTAAAATTAGATATTAAAAAACTAATATCATGGGGTCTAGCCCCATCCTTCATGGAAAATAGAAGGAGAATTTTTCAGAGGCGCAGATGTTTTAAAATTCACAGATTCTCTCAAATGGAACCCAAATTCCCCTCCCAGCTTGGTCTAATTGTCTGTGGGCCACTGAAGACAGAGCCTAGCCTCAATTCTTCTCTGAGGATCTTAAGGCAGTGCATCCCAGCCCAGTCCTAGCCACACTTCATGTATCTTTAAGTGGGAAACTCTTCTCTCCCACACATTGTGGACCTTGTAAGTACTGGCCACCTGTTCCGTCTAACCTTCATGGAATCCTGGTTTGAGACGCTTTTTGATGGCATCTTGGGCTTCAACTACCCAAACATATCCTTCACTGGAGCCATTCCCATCTTTGACAAGTTGAAGAATCAAGGTGCCATTTCTGAGCCTGTTTCTGCCTTCTGCTTGAGCAAGTAAGTCTGAGATGGACAATTTTTGTCTCCAAATTAGCTGTAAGATGCTTTCAGTTGCAAGAAAATTATAGAAAAATTGATAAGGAAGTATTCTGAGAGATAATCTAACCCACCAGAACTATGGCCCCAGGACCCTACCTGACATCACCCCCTGGATTTTTAAATAATATTTTATTGGAACACAACCCTCATCCTGGGCTCAAGACCAGTAACTTGGTCTAGGGGGGTGAGTGAGGAGGAAGGCTAATGGAAGGCAACAGGAAACAAGTTGAAGGAAAAGGCATGAGGATTTGCTTATGAGTTTGATAAGGAAGGAAGGAGAAGACTGGAGGATATCTTTCTTTCCTCATTATCATTTCATTTGGAACCCAGGTCCAGCTACCCAATTTATAGGAGCCAGTGAAAAATGAAAGTGTGGGACCCCTTGTTCAAGAAATATTAGGCATTTCAAGACAGGGCATGCAGATGTGGGTTTCCTTCTGAGTGTGGGGCCATTTGGACATTAGAGATCACAGGCCAGTGGAGCCAATTCTAGATGACTTGAACACACTCTTAGAACTCGCAGGCTTTATTTTCCTGAAAAATGACAAGGTGGACAAGGAGAAAGCCAATATGCTTCAGCATCGTGTCATCTTAGTGTGTCTGAGCACTCAGGTCTCAGGAGGTAGGGCATCTTCAGAAGATATAGTGGGTGGATCCCAGCCAGGTGACTCAGCTTCTAACCTCCTCTGTGCCACTCATTAGCCAGTAACCGTCCTTGGTCTGGATCTCAATTGCTCCTAGCCTCAATTTCTGCATCTGTATATGGGGACCTTATTAGGGCCTTGATGGGTGGACTAGCACAGCTCTCAGACAGTGCTGTTGTTACTGTCCTCCAAGGATCCACCCCTCTCTTCTCTCTACACATGCAGGGTGAAATGCAGTGTGGTGATGTTTCATGGGGTGGATAAATCCTACTACCAGGGAGCACTCAATTGGGTACTATTGATCCACAATGGTGATTGGAGTATACATATAGACCGGTAAGCCTCTCCCTCTGAGGGTCAGCCCAAGTGATGCTCCCGCTACTGTACATGGACACAGGCAGACACACACAAATACGTTCTCAGACAGCCACACAGACATATGCACCACCCACAATGACACTGACACACAGAAACATCGAAGCACACAAGCAGACACATATAAACATACACAGAGACACATATAAACATGCATAGCTAGTCAGAGACACACAAGCACCACAGAGACACATACAAACACACGTACAAACAAGCACACAAGCATAGATACACAAACAACCCATGGGTTCATAATCCCCAGGCATTCTGACCAGGGCTCTCACCAGGGTACTAAAAGGGTCCAGAGATATCTGTGAAGCTGGGAGAGGATTGCACCCTCTGCCCTGTGAGGTGTGGAGTATGGTTAGAGGACTCTCCAGAGTGGTGAATAGAGGTATAAGATGACCAACTGTCCAGTGCTGCCTGGGACATAGGAAGTTCTCAGTACAGATAAATGTCAGTTTAAAAACAGGGAAAGTCCTGAGCAAATGGGGAGACTGGTTTCTTAATGGAGCAAATACTGAGCAGGGTAGAGAGATTTGCTGAAGTCTTAAGACGTGAAAGCAACTAATAAAAAAGACACCCCAAGTTCATAGGCACACAGTGGGGCAGGGGCAATAACAGAGAATCAGGAAGGTGGGATCCAGGAGTGACCTGTGGACAAGAAGCATAATTGATAAGATTCTGTGTGATACCCTCAGACAAAATCTGCCCCGTTCTTTGAAGTGTCTGTGCACTTGTCATACATTTCCTGGCCAGGGACTGAGGGTCTGAGCTGGTTGTAGGAGCAATGCTGGCAGACAACCTCTCCTAGTGGAGCCCCTCTCTCCCACCACTATGAAAGTCTACTGCCCTCGCGAATCTCCATCTTCCCTCTGCGATGGACCCGTTATTTGTTCCCCACCAGATACAGCTCTCTGGGTATTTCTCATTCATTATTCTCACAGTCTTCATTCACTCACCAAACAGACAAGCCTTGGACATCCACTGTGTGCCAGACACTTTTGGGAGGCAATGAGAATGAAACTCGCCCTCACATCTAAGAAGGCAGATGCACAGGAAATTAGACACACACATAATTAATTGTGACTTTGGTACATGCTAGACATGAGGAAGTGTCTACAGAGACTATCAAGGAAGGAGACTGATCAACAATGGGGGAAAGACTTCCCTGAAACAATGACAATTAAGCTGGAATCTGAAAGATGAGAAGAAATTTGCTAGTCAAAGGTGAGGGGACTCCTCTAGGAAGGAAGACGAGCTTGTGTCAATGTGCATAAGAGCCTGGTGTATTCAAGTACTGCATTCAAGAATGTCAAGGAAGGTGCCCTGTCAGGAGCAAAGGAAAAGAGGGCAAGAGAAAAAGGGCTGTTTAGGAGACAGTCGGAAAAGGGGCAGCTTTGGAGAGACTCAGGGTGTTCCTGATCCCTGCTTTGTCACACTGTCTCTCAGCATCTCCATGGAAAGAAAATTTATTGCTCATTCTAGCGGCTGTGAAGCCCTTGTAGATACTGTGATATTACTGATCCTTGGCCCAAGAAGACTGGTCAAAAACATCCAGAAGCTCATCGGGGCCACACCATGGGGTTCCGTGGTGAAGGGTCATGCTGCAGGGTCACTCCCAGTCTCCACGCACAAGAAGGATCCCCAGAGCCAACCTCTCTTCCTCTCTCTCTCTAACAGCACTACGTTTCATGTTTTGCAGTCAATACCCTGTCCTCTGTTACCCTCACCATCAATGGTATCAACTACCCAGTCCCAGCTCAAGCCTACATCCTCAAGGTGAGGGGAGAAGCCTGCGGGTTGGTTCTCAAATAGGAACTTGAAATAACACTTGGCCTTCTGCTGGGAGAAGGGCGCCCTCTGCAGGCCATCTCGCACTATTGCAGATGCTGCTGAGACCTGTGGGCCAGAGCCTCCCACAACATGAACCACTTGATGGTAAAGGGCCGTCTGGGACACTGATCATCCTGAAATAAATGTGGAGACACCATGCCATGCTGACATGTTGGGAGTTACAAGGAGAGGGGAACACTCAGGTCCTCAGTGTTCAAAGAACTTCAGTTCAATTTGAACCCTCAGGCGGATGAACATGGAAAGTCAGCTCTAGCAGTCCCTGAAATAGGCCATGTGACAACGAGCATGGCTGGGGACAGTCCTAGTATGCTGTCCCACCATAGGGATTAACAGTGTCCCCTCCTTTCTTGCAGTTTTCCTGGTTTGGATGATAAATTATGTGGTCACCCTAGTTCTCAGATGCATCTTCCCATAGCTATGGCCGGGTGCCCCCTATGTGAGTCAGGCTACGCAGCCCCTTTGAGGGGAGGCTGGATGCTAATGTGAATAAAGGGTTCACAGTGACTGCTCAGTCTCAGTACAGGGTGGAGGCTTCATGTCAGCTCCCTAGGGGAGTTCAGAGCTAGCTGCTGGGCTCAAAGAAGACTATGAGGAAAGGAGGGAATTTCAGGAATTCTAAACCTGTAAACTCATGGAGCCATATGGAGGGTTGCTTGGTTCTAGGCAAAACTGCACTGGATTCCATGCAAATGACATCCCAAGGTGCTCTGCATTGGGGCACTGGGGACTTACTCAGGGTGATGAGCACTATAGACTGTCCGGTGGGGATGGGGAACCAGAATATGTTACCCACCCAAGCCTGGAGTGGCCAAAGAGGGTGAGAGCAGGTCAAAGGAAGATTCCCAGAGTTCCTAAGTTAAGTCTTCAAGAACGTGTTGTGGGCACTGCTCTATTTAAGACGGATAAACAACAATGAGTTACTGTGTAGCACAGGGAACTCTGCTTAATTATATGACAACCTGGATGGTAGGGGTACTTTTGGGATCAGGATACATGGATACATATGGTTGAGTCCGTTTACTGTCCACCTGAAAATCAGAATATTGTTAATCAGCTATACTCCAATACAAAATAAAAACTTTTAATAATGTATGGATTGTGGGGACGCAGGAGGAAAACCAGCATTCTCTGAAGAGAAAACAAGGAGCAGGAGTCAGAAGGAAAGAAACAGGGAGAGAGGAGAACAATGGACACTCTTTTTCTTTTCTAAAAATTTTATAGAAGTGTGGCTAATCTTCAGTGTTGCGTTAATATCTATCTGCTGCACAGCAATGTGACTCAGTTATACACATACAGAAATATATATTCTTTTTCTTATTCTTTTTCATGTGGTTTATGACTGGATAGTTAATATATTTCCTTATATTCTACAGTAGGACTTTGTTGTTTATCATTCCTCTGTATCCCCAACTCCCAGTCCTCCCCTCCCCCACACCCTTCCTTATGGCAACCTCATGTCTTGGCCCTTTTTGGTTATGGATGAACTCTCATATCCCCTGCTAAGGAGAAACTCCCTTGATACTTACCAAAAAAGGGAAATAAAATCAAGTATTGTGCTAGGTCTGGATATTTGTGGGAGTCGCATATAAGGGCTCAGACTGACTGACGTGTGTCTCTGACACCCCCAAAATTCTAGAGGCCACCTCTATACCACCTTTAAAGAGAACACAGTGAGTATTACTCAGCCATTAAAAAGAATACATTTGAATCAGTTCTAATGAAGTGGATGAAACTGGAGCAGATTATACAGAGTGAAGTAAGCCAGAAAGAAAAATACCAATACAGAATACTAACACATATATATGGAATTTAGAAAGGTGGTAACAATAATCCTGTATGCGAGACAGCAAAAGAGACACAGATGTATAGAACAGACTTTTGGACTCTGTGGGAGAGGGAGAAGGTGGGACGATTTGTGAGAATGACATCGAACATGTATAATATCATGTTAGAAACAAATTGTCAGTCTAGGTTTGATGCAGGATACAGGCTGCTTGGGGCTGGTCCACTGGGATGACCCAGAGAGATGTTATGGGGAAAGAGGTGGGAAGGGGGTTCAGGATTGGGAACTCATGTACACCCGTGGCGGATTCATGTTGATGTATGGCAAAACCAATACAGTATTGTAAAGTAAAATAAATAAATAAAAATGAAAACACACACACACAAAGAGAACACAGTGAGGACACCTAGAGAGACCTGGATCCTGGGTGAATCTTACTGAGGCTGTATTTCTCAGTCTTTGATCGAGGAAATGACAGGACTGGCCTGGCACAGGCAGTATAAATGCTTGTTATGGTTCAGGAATCAATAAGGCCACTCCGAGCAAACACTAAATCACACTTAGGGTACTCCTGCCCAGGATGCTGGTGAACTGTATTTATTGGTCTGCACACCTTATTCTCAGTAAAGAATAAAAGGTTTCACTCATAATGGTGCTGAAACAAACAGGTGCTTCCGTTTGTGTCTGGGAGGTGTACAATGATTGGGAAGGATCTAGAACAAAGTCTGAATCACAGTTGGGAGGAGCCCACCTCTAACTGGCTTCAAGGAAAGGGGAGACTCTCTGAAATGATTCTGGGAATCCATGACACAAGACTCAGAGCAAATACAAAGATCTCAGTGACTGGACCCAAGAAATGAGACGTTATCAGTCCTCTGTTTCACACCCTCACTCTTTCATTCCCTCTTTTCTGATGGTCTTAGCCTGACAATTTTCTCCTTTAAGGCTTCTACACCTAGTGAGGGAGTCCAAGCTACATGGCCTAGGATTTTATATCCTGAAGGCATCTCCAATAAGGAAAGAAAAGATTGAAGACATCAGAGTTCAAGGGTGTTCTCTGAATGACCCACCTCAGATCACATGTGCAGTCCTAGATCAGCCATCCTGGCAGGGCCATGGGGTCCTATGACTGGCTATACATGGTCTTGTGGCCCTGACCCAGCAGCACTCATGATTGTCAATTTCCCCCAGAAATACATGACTGAAGCTTAGGAGAGGCAGCCCCCCAAAAAAGTGTCTAGGCCATGGAAGAGTTTGTGATGACCCACCAAATTCATTACCTCCTCATTCAGGGAATTATAAGGGGTAATGAAATAGACTCTCTTCATCCCATCTCAGATAAACTTATCACTGGGCTTCACCTCCAGGGGAGTTTGGGTGAGGTACTTCATGGAGAGCCGGTTCCCTTTTGTCCTATACCCAGTCACCAGCTCTCTGCCACTTATGCCTGCTCTGTCCTTTCCAGTCCTACTTGGTAAGTGATGGCCCCAGTGGATCCGTGAGCCATCCCCCTCCTCCAGGGCCCAGAATGCCCCCTTCCTTGGCCTCCAATGTTACTGGGGAGAATGCAACACATGTATCCAGAGATCCAAGCAACAAAGAGCCTTCAGCCTTTCTGAGCTTCTCCATGCCTGGGGCTAAAAACTGTTTGCTTGGAATTGCCATGGTTACACACTTTTGCAGGGGAAGCGTCTGTTCTTTCCACCTGGAGGCCCTCAGTAGGTCAGAGGTTGATTTCCTTTCAGATTGACTGGTTTGATCTCCTTGTTTGTATAAGGGACTCTCAACTATCTTCTCAAGCACCACAGTTCAAAACCTCAGTTCTTTGGCATTCTTCCTTTCTTATGCTCCAGATCATACATCTGTCCCTGATTACTGGAAAAACCATAGCTTTGACACTACAGACCTCTATAGCAAAGTGAGACTCTGCTTTTTAATACACTGGGCAGGTTTTTCATAGCCTTTCTTCCTTCCAAGGAGCAAGTGTCTTAATTTTGTGGCTGCAGTCAACCTCCATAGTGATTTAGGACCCCAAGAAAATAAAATCTGCCACTGTTTCCACTTTCCCATCATCTATGTGCCATGAAGTGGTGGGACTGGATGCCATGAATGTTGAGTATCTTTTTGTGAATAGTTTTTGGAATGTTGAGTTTAAGCTAGTTTTTTTTCATCTCCTCTCCTCCTCACAAGGCTCTTTAGTTTTTCTTTGCTTTCTGCTATTGGGGTAGTGTCATCTTCATATCTGTGGATGTTGATACTTTTCCCAGCAATTTTGATTCCAGCTTGGGATTTATCCAGACCAGCATATTGAATGATGTATCTTACGTATAGGTTAAATAACCAGAGTGACAGTGTATACCTTGTCATGCTCCTGTCCCAATTTTAAATCTTTCAGTTGGTCCGTGTCTGATTCTAACTGCTGCTTTTTGACCCACATGCAGACTTGTTAGGAGAAAGGTAAAGTGATCTGGTACTCCCATTTCCTTAAGAATTTTCCACAGTTTGTTGTGGTCCTTTATGTGAAAGGCTTTGGCAGAGTCAGTGAAGGAAACGGAAATGTTTTTTTCTGAGATTCCCTTGCTTTCTCTACGATCCAATGAATGTTGGCAATGCGATCTCTTGTTCCTCAAACCAGTTTGCATATCTAGAAGTTCTCAGTTCATGTCCTGTTGAAACTTAGCTAGAAGGATATTGAGTGTTACCTTGCTAGCAAGTGAGATGCGCACAATGGCATGATAGGTTGAACATTCTTTGGAATTGCCTTTCTTTTGGATTTGAATGAAAACTGACCTTTACCAGCACTGTGGTCGCTGATGAGCTTTCCAAATTTGCTGACATATTGAATGCAGCACATTTGCAGCCTCATTCTTTAGGAATTTTAAACAGCTCAGCTTGAATTTCATCACTTTCCCTAGCATTTCTTGTAGTGATGCTTCCGAAAGCCCATTTGACTTCATACTCTGGTATATCTGGCTTTATGTGAGTGACCCAAGCAATATCTCTATCCTGGTCATTATGACCATTTTTGTATAGTTCTTCTGTGCATTCTTGCCACCTCTTCTGTTAGGTCTTTGACTTTTCTGTGCTTTACTGTGCCCATCTTGGCATGAAATGTTCCTCTGGTATCTCCACTTTCTTGAAAAGATCTATACCCTTTACAATTTTCTTGTTTTCCTCTAATTGTTGTACTGTTCACTTATGAAAACTTTCTTATCTCTTCTTGCTATTCTCTGAAAGTCTGCATTCCATTGGGTATATCTTTCCCTTTCTGCTTTGCCTTTCACTTCTCTTATTTTCTCAGCTATTTTTAAGGCCTCCTCTGGAAACCACTTTGCCTTCTCACATTTGTTTTTCTTGAGGATGGTTTTGATGACCACCTCCCATACAATGTTAGAAACCTCCATCCATAGTTCTTCAGGCTAACAGACCTAATCCCTTGAAGCTATTTTTCATCTCCACTATATAATCATAAGGGATTTGATTCAGGTCATAGCTGAATGTTCTAGTGGTTTTCCTTACTTTCTTCAAATTAAACGTGAATATTGTTTGCTTCTGCTTAAGCATTGCTTCCAGATCACCACCCACCACTTCCAGTGGGTGTGGAGCAAAAACGCACAATTTGAGGACTGTTACCCTGGGTTTGTGCTTGGCTTTTCACATGCTTAGCTGTGTGAGCTTGATCAAGTCTCTTAACCTCAGTTTTCTCATCTGGAAAATGGGCACCATGATGATAATACCACCTTCTAGATTGCATGTGTGCCTGCAAAGAGCAAGTGGCCCTGAGAGGGCTTTCTGGGTTCCCGAGTCTGGAACAAATATCAATTATTCTGCCACCTGGGGAGAAGGAAATCTTCTATTTAGAGGTTATGGCTACCTTCTGCAAGGCTAAATATTGATCCGTTTCTGAACCCTGACCCAGGACTCTGACTGAGCTTATGCTTCTGTTTTCTGGGCTCACATAATAGCTAATGATTACTGTCTCAGATTACTCCCTTCCTCAGCCTTACCAGTCAGCCTTTCCTTGTCAACTGGTTCTCCCCTGAAATCACACTGCAAGGAAAGTTGTAAAAGCTCTTGCTCTCTTGTCAGTTTCCCACATCTCCAGCATAGGAACAAGTAACTGTTATGGCTACTTTTCATAGCAACAACTATGGCAACCTGTACAGTCCAATCTCAGCCTGTTAAGTGAATCTTTCCCCATTTGGCCCCTCATGTTTATATTACCTATAGTTGCCTTAGTAATCATCTTATGCTTGCTGTTTAATGTCATAATATGTGTGGACATGATGGAGTTTTCTTTCCCAAGCATAATTCTAACCATGCAATTAAGTAACCAAACATTTAGTAATCTAACTACCCACAGGAATTGACAAAAGCAAACCACCAATCATGCATTTCTTGCTTGCCCCAAAACACCATTGAACTGATCTACTGAAACAATGTGATACATTTGCATGTGCACTCCAGAAGGGACAATTTTTCTCTGGATTTGTTTTCCACCTAGTGCAGAATGTCTACCATAAGCCTGGCCTTTCAGAAGGTGGTCACCTAATTTTTCAGACTCAGCCCACTCCAGATTCCTTCCACATCCCTCAGTGAAATCTAGAGAACAGACTCAGTCAAAGTTCTCACTCCTGCAGAAAGCAGTTTTGTTTTGTTTTGTTTTTTTTTAATAAAACAATATTTGGTAATACATTCAAAATCTTGTGCTCCTTGCCTTGGATTCAAGCACCTGCACCAGAGGATGGGAAGCCTCCCCTTCCACCTAAATTTTTCAAAACTCCCAGCAGGACCACATGCTTGACTGGACCCCACAGACTTCTGCCTGTTCCCTGATATCTTCTGAACATTAGTTCAGTTCAGTCCTTCAGTCATGTCCAACTCTTTTCTATATCATGGGGTGCAGTATGCCAGGTTTCCCTGTCCATCACCAACTCCCGGAGCTTGCTCAGACTCATGTTCATCAGGTCGGTGATGCCACCAAACAATTTCATCTTCTGTCTTCCCCTTTGCCTTCTGTATTTAATCTTTCCCTTTATCAGGGTCTTTTCTAATAAGTCAGTTCTTCCCATCAGGTGGCCAAAGTATTGGAGTTTCAGTTCCTTCCAGTGAATATTCAGGACTAATTTCCTTTAGTGTGGACTGATTGAAATTCCTTGCAGTCCATGGGACTCTCAAGAGTCTTATCCAACGCTACAGTTTAAAAGCATCAATTCTTTGGTACTCAGCTTTCTTTATGGTCCACCTCTCACATCCACTCACGATTTCTGGCAAAACCATAGCTTTGACTATACAGACTTTTGCTGGTAAAGTAATGTCTCTGCTTTTTAGTATGCTGTTGGGTTTTTCATGGCTTTTCCAAGGAGCAAGCATCTTTTTTTTTTTTTTTTTTCACAACTGTGGTCACTATCTACAGCGATTTGGGAGCCCAGGAAAATGAAGCCTGTCACTGTTTTCATTGTTTTTCCAGGCATTTGCCATGAAGTGATGGAACTGGATGCCATGATCTTCATTTTTTGATCTGTACATACCACATCAAGACCATCCCAAACAAAAATAAATGTAAAAAGGCAAAATGGTTGCCTGAGGAGGCCTTACAAATAACTTAGAAAAGAAGAGAAGCAAAAGGCAAAGGAGAAAAGAAAGACATACCCATCTGAATGCAGAGTTCCAAAGAATAGCAAGAAGAGATTTTTAAAAAGCTTTCCTAAGTGATCAGTGCAAAGAAATAGAGGAAATCATTAGAATGGTAAATTTTTCTCTTCAAGAAAATTCGAGATAGGGAGGGAATGTTTCAGGCAAAGATAGACACAATAAAAGAGAGACACGGAATGGACTTGACAGAAGCAGAATATATTAAGAAGAGGTTGAAAGAATACATAGAAGAACTGCACAAAAAGATATTAATGACCAGGATAACCACGATGGTGTGATCACTCACCTAGAGCTAGACAATCCTGAAATGCAAAGTGAAATGGGTCTTCAGAAGCATCACTAAGAGCAAATCTAGTGGGTGTGATGTCATTGCAGTAGAGCTCTATCAGATCCTTAAAGATCATGCTGTTAAAGTGCTGCACTCAATATGCCAGCAAATTTGGAAAACTCAGCAGTGGCCACAGGACTGGAGAGGTCATTTTCCTTGTAATCCTCATAAAAGGTGATTTTAAAGAATGTTCAACTACCGCACACTTGCACTCATCTCACATGCTACCAAAGTAATTTCTCCAAGCAAGTCTTCAACAATACATGTACTGTGAAATTCCATACGTTCAAGCTGGATTTAGAAAAGACAGAGGAACCAGAGATCAAACTGCCAACATTCGTTGGATGATAGAAAAAGCAAGAGGATTCTAGAAAAACACCTACTTCTGCTTTATTGACCATGCAAAAGCCTTTGACTATGTGGATTACAACAAACTATAGAAAACTTACAGAGATGGGAATAGCAGACTACCTTACCTGCCTTCTGAGAAATCCGTATCCAGGTCAAGAAGCAACAGTCAGAACTGAACATGAAACAACAGACTGGTTCCAATTTGGGAAAGGAGTATGTAAAGGCTGTATACTGTCACCTTGCTTATATAACTTATATGCAGAGTACATCATGTGAAATGCACAACTGGATGAAGTACAAGCTGGAATCAAGATTGCTGGGAGAAATATTAGTAACTTCAGATATGCAGAAGACACCACCCTCATTGCAGAAATTGAAGAGGAACTAAAGAGCCTCTTGATGAAAATGAAATAGGAGAGTTAAACATCTGGTTTAAACTTCACATTCAGAAAATGAAGATAATGGCATTTTGTCCCATCACTTCATGGCAAATAGATGGGGAAACAGTGGAAACAGTGAGAGACATTATATTCTGGGGCTCCAAAATCACTGTAGATGATGACTGCAGCCATGAAATTAAAATATGCTTGCTCGTTTGAAGAAAAACTATGACAAAATTATACAAATTTTTTAAAAGTACAGATATTACTTTGCTGAAAATGTTCAGTATAATCAAAGCTATGATTTTTCTAGTTGTCATGTATGGATGTGACAGTTGCACCATAAAGAATGGTGAACAATGAAGAAATGATGGTTTCAAACTGTGGCGTTGGACAAGACTCTTGAGAGTCCCTTGGACTGCAAGGAGATTCACCTAGTTATCCTAAAGGAAATCAATCCTGAATATTCATTGGAAGGACTGATGCTGATATTGAACCTCCAATACTTTGGCCAACTGATGTGAAGAACTGACTCATTAGAAAAGACCCTGTTACTGGGCAAGATTGAAGGCAGGAGGAGAGAGGATGACAGAGGATGAGATGGTTGGATGGAATCACCAACTCGATGGACATGAGTTTGCCCAAGCTCCAGGAGTTGGTGAGGAACAGAGAGTCCTGGTGTGCTATAGTCTATAGGGTTGCAAACAGTCAGACATGACTTAGCGACTGAACTGAACAGAAAATACCACATAGCAAATACTATTCGTAATGGGCATGTTTCTCCAGTAAGACTGAGACTCCCTATGGCCCCAACATATATCCCCAATCAAGTTTGCACTTATGCACAGAAATCAGAGCCTAGCATTCACAAGGCATTCAGTGAGTTCTAATTGTAGGAGGACCTCCATTTTAGTCAACATAAAGGATTAAAGGACACATTTATCCTCCTATCTCTAATAACTCCAAAGTAGGAAAGGCAAATGAAATAGCATTGTTTTACATCAAACATCTGCCAGCAGAGAACAGATTCCTGAGGTGGGGAGCAAGCAAGGAGAGTTCTACAATTACCCCAACTCTAGAAATAGTTTCCAACACATACATGGAAGTTGTACCTAGGCAGAGACAAACAGTCTCCCCAAGAAGAGAGATTTATGACTCTATATAGTTAGAGTTCACAGGAGAGAGCTACATACAGAGAACTGTAGGAAGGTACAGGTGATACCCTTCCAGTTTTCAGCAGAGAGTTGATAGTACTGGTCTGAATTATAGGGAACAATCCTTGAGTCTCAAATTGCATCAAGTCTAATTGTGTCCTCACCCACCAGCGTGTAATTTACTCATTTTTAATGTAAATTTATTTATTTTATTTGGAGGCTAATTACTTTACAATATTGTTTTGTTTGCCATACATTGACATGAATCCACCACGGGTGTACACGTGTTTCTCATTCTAAACCCCCTTCCCACCTCCCTACCTATACCATCACTCTGCGTCATCCCAGTGCACCAGCCCCAAGCATCCTGTATCATGCATCAAACCTGGACTGGTGATTCATTTCACATATGATAATATACATGATTCAATGCCATTCTCCCAAATCATCCCACTCTTGCCCTCTCCCACAGCGTCCAAAAGACTGTTCTATACATCTGTGTCTCTTTTGCTGTCTCACATACACGGCCATTGTTACCATCTTTCTAAATTCCATATATATGTGTTAGTATACTGTATTGGTGTTTTTCTTTCTGGCTTACTTCACTCTGTATAACAGGCTCCAGTTTCATCCACCTCATTAGAACTAATTCAAATGTATTCTTTTAATGGCTGAGTAATACTCCTTTGTATATATGTACCACAGCTTTCCTATCCATTCATCTGCTGATGGACATCTAGGTTGCTTCCATGTCCTGGCTATTATAAACAGTGGTGTGATGAACATTGGGGTACACATGTCTCTTTCAATTCTGGTTTCCTCAGTGCGTATGCCCAGTAGTGGGGTTGCTGGATCATAAGGCAGTTCTATTTCCAGTTTTTTAAGGAATCTCCTCACTGTTCTCCATAGTGGCTGTACTAGTTTGCACTCCCACTAACAGTGTAAGAAATTTCCCTTTTCTCCACACCCTCTCCAGCATTTATTGCTTGTAGACATTTGGATAGCAGCTATTCTGAATGGCGTGAAATGGTACCTCATTGTCGTTTTGATTTGCATTTCTCTGATAATGAGTGATGTTGAGCATCTTTTCATGTGTTTGTTAGATTCAATGCAATCCCTTTCAAGATACCAATGGTATTTTTCACAGAGCTAGAAAAAATAATTTCACGATTTGTATGGAAATAAAAAAACAAAACAAAACCTTGAATATCCAAAGCAATCTTGAGAAAGAAGAATGGAACAGGAGGACTCAACCTGCCTGACTTCAGGCTCTACTACAAAGCCACAGTCATCAAGACAGTATGGTACTGACACAAAGACAGAAATATTGATCAATGGAATGAAATAGAAAGCCAAGAGATAAATCCACACACCTATGGACACCTTCTCTTTGACAAGGGAGGCAAGAATACATAATGGAGAAAAGACAATCTCTTTAACAAGTGGTGCTGGGAAAACTGGTCAACCACTTGTAAAAGAATGAAACTAGAACACTTTCTAACACCATACACAAAAATAAACTCAAAATGGATTAAAGATCTAAATGTACAACCAGAATCTATAAAACTCCTCTGGAAAACATAGGCAAAACACTCTGACATAAATCACAGCAGGATCCTCTATGACCCACCTCCCATAATATTGGAAATAAAAGCAAAGTAAACAAATGGGACCTAATTAAAATTAAAATCTTCTGCACAACAAAAGAAACCATAAGTAAGGTGAAAAGACAGCCTTCAGAATGGGAGAAAATAATTGCAAAGGAAGCAACTGAAAAGAACTAATCTCAAAAATGTACAAGCAACTCCTGCACCTCAATTCCAGATAAATAAATGACCCAATCAAAAAATGGGCCAAAGAACTAAACAGACATTTCCTCCCAAGAAGACATACAGATGACTAACAAACACGTGTGTCTTTCAATTTTGGTTTCCTTGGTGTGTATGCTCAGCAGTGGGATTACTGGGTCATATGGCAGTTCAACTTCCAGTTTTTTTAAGGAATCTCCACACTGTTCTCCAGCGTCGCTGCACCTGTGTGCATTCCCACCAACAGCGTAAGAGAGTTGCTTTTTCTCCCCACCCTCTCCCGCATTTACTGCTTGTAGATTTCTGGATAGCAGCCATTCTGACTGACGTGAAATGGTACCTCATTGTAGTTTTGATTTGCATTTCTCTTATAATGAGTGATGTTGAGCACCTTTTCATGTGTTTGTTAGCCATCTGTATGTCTTCTTTGGATAAATGTCTGTTTAGTTCTTTGGCCCATTTTTTGAATATGTCATTTATTTTTCTGGAATTGAGCTGCAGGAGTTGCTTGTATATTTTTGAGACTAATTTTTTGTTAGTTGCTTCATTTGTTAATATTTCCTCCCATTCTGAAGACAGTCTTTTCACCTTGCTTATAGTTTCCTTTGTTGTGCAGAAGCTGTCAGTTTTAATTAGGTCCCATTTGTTTTCTTTTTGTTTTTATTTCCAATATTCTGGGAGATGGGTCATAGAGGATCCTGCTGTGATTTATGTCGGAGAGTGTTTTGCCTATGTTTTCCCTAGGAGTTTTATAGATTCTGGTTGTACATTTAGATCTTTAATCCATTTTGAGTTTATTTTTGTGTATGGTGTTAGAAAGAGTTCTAGTTTCATTCTTTTACAAGTGGTTGACCAGTTTTCCCAGCACCACTTGTTAAAGAGATTGTCTTTTCTCCATTATGTATTCTTGCCTCCCTTGTCAAAGAGAAGGTGTCCATAGGTGTGTGGATTTATCTCTGGGCTTTCTATTTCATTCCGTTGATCTATATTTCTGTCTTTGTGCCAGTACCATACTGTCTTGATGACTGTGGCTTTGTAGTAGAGCCTGAAGTCAGGCAGTTTGATTCCTCCAGTTCCATTCTTCTTTCTCAAGATTGCTTTGGCTATGCGAGGTTTTTTCTATTTCCATACAAATTGTGAAATTATTTGTTCTAGCTCTGTGAAAAATACCGTTGGTGGCTTGGTAGGATTTCTGTGTGTTGATTTTATATCCTTCAACTTTACCATATTCATTGTTGAGCTTTAGTAATTTTCTGGTGGAGTCTTTAGGGTTTTCTACGTAGAGGATCATGTCCTCTGCAAACAGTGAGAGTTTTACTTCTTCTTTTCCAATTTGGATTTCTTTTATTTCTTTTTCTGTTCTGATTGCTGTGGCCAATACTTCCCAAACTATGTTGAATAGTAGTGGTGAGAGTGAGCACCCTTGTCTTGTTCCTGATTTTAGGGGAAATGCTTTCAATTTTTCACCATTGATGATAAAGTTTGTGGTGGGTTTGTCATATATAACTTTTTTTATGTTGAGGTATGTTCCTTCTAGTCCTGTTTTCTGGAGAGTTTTTATCATAAATGGATTTTGAAATTTGCAAAGGCTTTCTCTGCATCTATTGAGATAATCATATGGCTTTTATTTTTCAATTTGTTAATATGGTGTATTGCCAGGAGCCAGCGTGAAGAATTCTGCCCATGGCAAAGGTCATGAGGAAGGAGACTCGGCATATGCAAAGGCGGGATCGAGTCTCAGGAGACCCCTGTTCCCGAGCATCTACCCCCAAATCCAGAGTCTGCCTACTTTACTGCTTTATGTTGTCACTTATACCTCTGACTTTACAGGAGGCTGTCCCCCACCACCTCTCTCTGAGAAGGAGTTAACTTAGAGCTCCGGTCAATAAATTCTTGGGCATGAGAAGAGTGTTTCAGTTCACAAACTCCTCTGAAAGTTCTCTAGCCTGCCTGACAGGCTCGTCTGGACACATGTGATTGTTCACAGCCTCCCAACTGTGAGAGGCACGAGATGCTTTAAACTTTCTAAATACAGATTATTTTCAGAAGTTAGAAAATTATTAGTATAGTAGTAGTGGGTTGGTTAGCAATTGTACTGGTGAAGGGTTTTTCATTTATTGGGCCAATTTTTGCTGTTAAATCCCCTGCCCTTATACAAATATATAACTAGCATATAGGAGAAATAAGTATTAACCTTTAAGATTAATCATGTTAAACCTTAGGCTAAGTGAATTCCTTTTTAAATTGTAACCCACTACACCCTCACCCTATAGGAATGTAATTTTATCTGGTACCTTTGGATGGGTGGTGATGCCTGGTTTAAGAAAAATCACCCTTGGGGGAAAAAAAAAATACATTTTCTGGTTGACTGACCATTATCAGAAAAACAAGGGTCATAAAATGTCAGCAGGCCTCATGGCCAGAAGATGATGTAAATCCCTTAAAACCTTTGTATACATCTGTATAAAGCACCTGATTTTGATAAGGGTCAGATCTGCTGACCCTGCATGACTTTGTATTCTGTCGCTACATATAACAAAAAGTATATAAGCAAACCTGAAAAATAAAGAAAACAGATCAGTTCCTGGAAAGACTGATTCCCCCATGTGGTTTCATTTCGTTCTCTTCTTTTCTGGCTGAATTCCCATCTGGAGCATGGATGCTTGCCAAGCCTGGTAATTATGCCTGGGCCTTCTAAGATCTTACTGGGGAGTTCTCAGCGTCTCCTCTCCTTCGAGAGAACAGAAAGACACCTGTGGCCTACATAGGTGGTGCAAACCTCTTCTCTCGAGGTTTTATTGGTATTCCACATAAACCAAGTTATTCAGCCCCCTTTCTCCACTAATTTTCCTACTACACTATTCTTTCCTAATCTCTCTTTATATTTCTAATTAAATAGATCTTTCCGAGGACGCCAAGTCCGTCTCCCCTTCGAATTACCCTGGATCCACCGGGGCTGGACCACAGCAGTGTATTACATTGATTGATTTGTGGATGTTGAAGAATCCTTGCATCCCTAGGATAAAGCCCACTTGGTCATGATGTATGATCTTTTTTAATGTGTTGTTGGATTCTGATTGCTAGAATTTTGTTAAGGATTTTTGTATCTGTTTTCATCAGTGATATTGGCCTGTAGTTTTCTTTTTTGTCGCATCTTTGTCAGGGGTTGGTATTAAGGTAATTTTGGCCACATAGAATGAGTTTGTAAGTTTACTTTTGTCTGCAATTTTCTGGAAGAGTTTGAGTAGGATAGGTGTTAGCTCTTCTCTAAATTTTTGGTAGAATTCAACAATGAAGCCATCTGGTCCTGAGCTTTTGTTTGCTGGAAGATTTCTTATTACAGTTTCAATTTCCATGTTTGTGATGGGTCTATTAAGATTTTCTATTTCTTCCTGATTCACTTTTGGAAAGTTGTACTTTTCTAAGAATTTGTCCATTTCTTCCAAGTTGCCCATTTTATTGGCATATAATTGCTGATAGTAGTTTCTTATGATCCTTTGTATTTCTGTGTTGTCTGTTGTGATCTTTCCATTTTCATTTCTAATTTTATTGATTTGATTTTTATCCTTTTGTTTCTCGATGAGTCTGGCTAATGGTTTGTCAATTTTATTTATCCTCTCAAAGAATCAGCTTTTGGCTTTGTTGATTTTTGCTATGGTCTCTTTTGTTTATTTTGCATTTATTTCTGCCTGAATTTTGGTGATTTCTTTCCTTCTACTAACACTGAGGTTCTTCATTTCTTCCTTTTCTAGTTGCTTTAGGTATAGAATTAGGTTATTTATTTGACTTTTTTCTTGTTTCTTGAGAGATGCTTGTATGGCTATGAACCGTCCCCTTAGCACTGCTTTTTCAGTGTCCCACAGGGTTTGGGTTGTTTTGTTTTCATTTTCATTCATTTCTATGCAAAATTTGTGTTTGTTTTTTATTTCTTCTATGACTTATTGGTTATTTATCACCGTGTTGTTCAGCCTCCATATGTTGCAACTTTTAATAGTTTTCCACCTGTAATTGAGATCTAATCTTACTTCATTGTGGTCAGAAAAGAAGCTTGGAATGCTTTATTTCTTTCTCTCTCTCTCTCTTTTTTTAAAAATTTACCAGGCTAGATTTATGTCCCAGGATGTGATCTATCTTGGAGAAGCTTCCATGTGCACTTGATTAAAAGGTGAAGTTCACTGTTTTGCAGTGAAATGGCCTATAGATATCAATTAGGTCTAACAGGTCTTATTGTATTGTTTAAAGTTTGTGTTTCTTTGTTAATTTTCTGTTTAGTTGATCTAGCCATAGGGGTGAGTGGAGTATTAAAGTCTCCCACTATAATTGTGTGCCAGAGTCCAGCTCCAGCAGCCAAGGAATCAGCCTGAAGGAGTGAGCAGTGTCGGCAGATGAAAATGTAGTCTCTGACTCAAAGTACGGAACTACATGTTTATTTCAAATTCAGGTTTTCTTTTATACTTTGAACAAAGCATTACGTTAGAGGTTTGACAGTTTTAGTTTCCCCCACCCAGATTTACTGTCTCCAGAAATCATTGTTGTCCTATAAACAGAATTCCTGCTTCAGCCACTCTCTCATAATCCACTTTACTATCTATTATCTACTTTCTCTTAGTTCAGTTCAGTCAGTCAGTCATGTCCGACTCTGCAACCCCATGAATCACAGCACGCCAGGCCTCCCTGTCCATCACCATCTCCTGGAGTTCACTCAGACTCATGTCCATCGAGTCCGTGATGCCATCCAGCCATCTTATCCTTGGTTGTCCCCTTCTCCTCCTGACCCCAATCCCTCCCAGCATCAGAGTCTTTTCCAATGAGTCAACTCTTTGCATGAGGTGCCCAAAGTACTGGAGTTTCAGCTTTAGCATCATTCCTTCCAAGGAAATCCCAGGGTTGATCTCCTTCAGAATGGACTGGTTGGATCTCCTTGCAGTCCAAGGGACTCTCAAGAGTCTTCTCCAACACCACAGTTCAAAAGCATCAGTTCTTTGGCGCTCAGCCTTCTTCACAGTCCAACATCCATACATGACCACAGGAAAAACCATAGCCTTGACTAGACGGACCTTAGTCAGCAAAGTAATATCTCTGCTTTTGAATATGCTATCTAGGTTGGTCATAACTTTTCTTCCAAGGAGTAAGCGTCTTTTAATTTCATGGCTGCAATCACCATCTGCAGTGATTTTGGCACCCAAAAAAATAAAGTCTGACACTGTTTCCACTGTTTCCCCATCTATTTCCCATGAAGTGATGGGACCGGATGCCATGTCTTCGTTTTCTGAATGTTGAGCTTTAAGCCAACTTTTTCACTCTCCTCTTTCACTTTTATCAAGAGGCTTTTTAGCTCCTCTTCACTTTCTGCCATAAAGTTGGTATCATCTGCATATCTGAGGTTATTGCTATTTCTCCCGGCAATGTTGATTCCAGCTTGTGTTTCTTCCAGTCCAGTGTTTCTCATGATGTACTCTGCATAGAAGTTAAATAAGCAGGGTGACAATATACAGCCTTGACATACTCCTTTTCCTATTTGGAACCAGTCTGTTGTTCCATCTCCAGTTCTAACTGTTGCTTCCTGACTTGCATACAGATTTCTCAAGAGGCAGGTCAGGTGGCCTGGTATTCCCATCTCTTTTAGAATTTTCCACAGTTGATTGTGATCCACACAGTCAAAGGCTTTGGCATAGTCAATGAAGCAGAAATAGATGGGTTTTTTTGTTTTGTTTGTTTGTTTATTTTTTTTCTGGAACTCTCTTGCTTTTTCCATGATCCAGCGGATGTTGGCAATTTGATCTCTGGTTCCTCTGCCTTTTCTAAAACCAGCTTGAACATCAGGGAGTTCATGGTTCATGTATTGCTGAAGCCTGGCTTGGAGAATTTTGAGCATTACTTTACTAGCATGTGAGATGAGTGTAATTGTGCGGTAGTTTGAGTATTCTTTGGCATTGCCTTTCTTTGGGATTGGAATGAAAACTGACCTTTTCCAGTCCTGTGGCCACTGCTGACTTTTCCAAATTTGCTGGCATATTGAGTCTCTTACGTGTTCTATACTTATCTTGTGATTACATTGTAACTCATGCCACATTCCTCAGTTTATTTCCTATCTTTCTAAATCCTGTTTGCCCCTAGCATCTTAAGATCATTATCTCCTAAAAAGGCTTCTACCTATTCTTAATTATTCCTAAACCCTAAACTCAGCAAACTTATTTTGCCATAAATATTTCCCTCACAAACAGGTCTCAGAAAACAATCCTTCTCATGGCCTCAAGCTGCGGCTGATGGGCTCATCCTGGAACATTCTTTGTAAAGATTCTTGAACAAATGTCAATGGTTACTTTATAGATTATTTTCTGGGCACAAGAGCAGAAGGCTTTGTGCTTTCTCATGTTTCTCTCAAGAACAATAAGCACCTTAACATTCTTTCCAGTCAACGGAAGAAAGGAAAGAACAAGTTAGAATCACAAGTCCTAACTCCTTCATCCCAGTTCCCTGCCTACGGAATGAGGAGAGGGTGTTGGGCCCATGCCTCCATTTTGTCAGTAATGCCTAATCCGGCTCCGACAATTGTGTTATTGTTAATTTACCCTTTCATAATTGTTAGCATTTGTCTTACATATTGTGGTGCTCCTATGTTGGGTGCCTTTATATTTATGATTGTTATATCTTCTTCTTGAGTTGATATTTTGATCATTATGTAGTGTCCTTCTTTGTCTCTTTTCACAGCCTTTGTTTTAAAGTCTATTATATCTGATATGAGTATTGCTGCTCCTGCTTTCTTTTGGTCTCTATTTGCATGGAATATCTTGTTCCAGCCCTTCACTTTCAGTCTGTATGGTTCAGAGTGGTTCTCTTGTAGACAACATATATAGGGGTCTTGTTTTTGTATCCATTCAGCCAGTCTTTGCCTTTTGTTTGGGACATTCAACACATTTACATTTAAGGTCACTATTGATAAGTATGATCCCGTTGCCATTTACTTTATTGTTTTGGGTTCAAGTTTCTACACCCTTTCTGTGTTTCCTGTCTAGACAAGATCCTTTAGCATTTTTTGGAGAGCTGGTTTGGTGGTGCTGAATTCTCTCAGCTTTTACTCGTCTGTAAAGCTTTTTATTTCTTCTTCATATTTGAATGAGATCCTTGCTGGGTATAGTAATCTGGACTGTAGAGTTATTTTTCTTTCATCACTTTAAGTATGCCCTGCCATTTTCCTCCTGGCCTGAAGAGTTTCTATTAAAATATCAGCTGTTTTCCTTATGGGAATCCACTTGTGTCCTATATATTGTTTTTCCCTTGCTGCTTTCAGTATTTGTTCTTTGTGTTTGATCTTTGTTAATTTGATTAATATGTGTCTTGGGGTGTTTGGCCTTGGGTTTATCCTGTTTGAGACTCTCTGGATTTCTTGGACTTGAGTGATTATTTCCTTCCCCAATGTAGGGAAGTTTTCAACTATTATCTCCAATATTTTCTCAAGGTCTTTCTTTTTGTCTTCTTCTTCTGGGACTCTTATGATTCTTATGTTGGGGCATTTAGCATTGTCCCAGAGGTCTCTGAAATTGTCCTCATTTCTTTTAATCCGTTTTTCTTTTTCCTTTCTGTTTCATTGATTTCTACCATTCTATCTTCTACTTCACTTATCCTATGTTCTGCCTCCGTTATTCTACTGTTGGTTCCCTCCAGAGTGTCTTTGATCTCATTTATTGCATTATTCAGTATATACTGACCCTTTTTTATTTCTTCTATGTCCTTGTTAAACCTTTCTTGCATCTTCTCAATCCTTGTCTCCAGGTTATTTATCTGTATTTCCTTATTGATTTCAAGATTTTGGATCATTTTCACTATCATTATTTGGAATTCTTTATCAGGTAGATTTCCTATCTCTTCTTCTTTTGTTTGGTTTGGTGGACATTTATTCAGTTCCTTTACCTGTTGGGTATTTCTCTGCATCTTCTTCTTGTGTATATTGCTGTGTTTGTGGTCACCTTTCTGTATTCTGGCAGTTTGTGCAGTTCTCTTTATTGTGGAGTTTCCTCACTGTGGGTGGGTTTGGACGGGTGGCTTGTCAAGGTTTCCTGGTTAGGCAAGCTTGTGTCAGTTTTCTTGTGGGTGGAGCTGGATTTCTTCCCTCTGTATTACAGTGAACTGTCCAGTAATGATTTATGAGATGTTCATGGGTTTGGAGTGACTTTGGGCAGCCTGTATATTGAAGCTCAGGGCTATGTTCCTGTGTTGCTGGAGAATTTTCATGGTATGTCTTTCTCTTGAAATTGTTGGCCCTTGGGTGGTGCTTGGTTTCAGTGTAGGTATGGAGGCATTTGATGAGTTCCTATTGATTAGTGTTCCCTGGAGTCAGGAGTCCTCTGGTGTTCTCAGGATTTGGAGTTAAGCCTCCTGCCTCTGGGTTTCAGTCTTATTCTTACAATAGCATCAAGACTTCTCCATCTATACATCACCAATGATAAAAACATCTAGGTTAAATATGAAAAGTTTGTCCACAGTGAGGACATCCAGAGATGTTCACAGAGTTACATGGAGAAGAGAAGAGGGAGGAAGGGAGGTAGAGGTGACTAGTAGTAGAAGAGGGGGAATCAAAAGAGAAGTGGGAAAGCTAGCCAGTAATCACTTCCTTATGTGCTCTCCACAGTCTGGATCCCGCAGAGATGTTCACATATTTTCACAGATAAGAGAAGAGGGAGGATGGAGATAGAGGTGACCAGGAGGAGAAGAGGGGGAATCAAAAGGGGAGTAAGCAAGCTGGCCAGTAATCCCTTCACTATCTGCTCTCCACAGTCTGGATCCTTCAGAAATGCTCACAGAGTTACACAGAGAAGAGAAGAGGGAGGAAGGAGATAGAGGTGGCCAGGAGGGATAAAGGAGGGAATCAAAAGGAGAGAGACAGATCCAGCCAGTAATCAGTTCTCTAAGTGTTCTCAGCAGTCCAGAACACAAGAAGAGATTCACAGAGTTGAGTAGAGAAGAGAAGGGGTAGGGAGGAGATAGAGGCAACCTAGTGGAGAAAAAGGAGAGCCAAAGGAGGAGAGAGAAATTAGGCCAGTGATCTCGTGCCCAAGTAAAAAATGGGTACTGAGTATTGGGTTCTTAAAGGTACAAAGTTGAAAACAAATACCAAAAAGCAAAGGTTAAAAATCTAGAGTAGAGGCTGGATTCTCAAAAATACAATATTAAAGAAAAAAAAACCACAAAGTCACAAAAANCCAGCTTATACTTCTCAAGATCTATAGGCCCCTTCCTATGTAGTTGGTGCTAACTGCAGGGTTTTAATATTTTGCATCTGTCACTTCCAGGGTGGTTCCCTCTGTTTTAGCTTCTTCTGTTTGCTGGTCTCTTCCTTGACCAAAGCAGGTGGTGGTGGATATTTTTTTAGGCTCACTTGTTCACTCGTGCTATGGGGAGGGAGGAACACTGCAAACAAATATCACTTGTGTGTGTGCAGAGTGCTCCCAGTGTCTCAGGTACACTGGGTTTGCCCCTGCTCACAGTGTGTGTGCTTTCCCAGTATATACTATTCAGGCTCTTGGTTGCTTTGCCAGGAACTGTCTGAGGCAATCCTGGGTTGCATGCACTTCCCAGGTCGTAGCTGCTCAGGTTCAGGTACTTGGGTACTCCTCAAAGGCAAAGACTCGGTTGGGCCTGCGTTTTGTGCCCTTCCCAGGTCTGAGCCGCTCAGGTGACCAGGTGTTTGGTGAGCGTGGTTGCTCCTACTTATTGCCTCTCCTGTCCTTGCTGCTCAGTTTTCTTGGTGTACAACTGGCGCACCTTCTCAGGAGGATATTGACCGTCCAGAATCCCAAGAAGACTTGGTTAGCAACGAAGCCTGCTTCGAGTTACGTAGATGGTGCCTCTCTGGTGCCACGATTGCCCCCTTCCAGCTCTGGCTGTCCTCGCTCTCCTGTCCCTGGCAAGGGATGGATCAGTCCACAGCCAGCTACCTCTGCTCACTCCTTTGACTGTGAGCAGGCTGGGTGGTATCTTAGTTTAGGGCTTTTTGCTGGGGTAGCTATCCCAGGGTCTGGTTAGCTATCTCAAGTTAGTTCCCCCAGATTGCCCTTGGGGCATTCAGGCCCGGTCCTTACTCTAAGCAATGCAGCCCGCATCTCCCTGACCAGTCCCTGATTGCTAGTGGCGGATGCGGGCGTCTGCACTGCTTCTCTGCTTGGAGTTACCGTTGGACATGTAATCTGTGTGTTTAAATTATTTATTTATTTTTCCTCCCACTTATGTTGCTCTCTGAGCTTCCAAGGCTCACCAGAGACCCACCAGTGACAGTGTTTCCTGGTGTTTGGTAGCTTCTCTATTTTTTAAGACTCCCTTCCTGGGATGGATCTCCATCCTTACCTATTTTGTCTCTCTTTTTATCTGTTACATTTTTTCCTACCTCCTTTTGAAGACAATGGGCTGCTTTTCTGGGTACCTTATATCCTCTGCCTGCATTCAGAAGTAGTTTTGTGGAATTTATTCAGCGTTCAAATGTTCTTTTAATGAATTTGTTCAGGAGAAAGTGTTCTCCCTGTCATATTCCTCCACCATCTTAGGACTGTCTCTGAAATTACTCATAATTCCCATGAGATCAATAGGGCCCTGAAGACAATATTGCCTTTCTAGTGGGGAATAGTAAACCTGATCTAAAGGCTGGTTTCATCTCAGCTTAAAAAACTTTACCGCGAGCCTTCAAAAACTGCAATTGTTTCCAAGAAATTAACAGTGTTTGTAAATAGTGAAAGGACTAATTTATAAAAATTATAAAAACATCCAGCATCCAAGGTAAAGTGACCACATCCACAATCCAATTTAAAATTTCCATATAAATTGTGAAAATATTTGTCCTAGTTTCATCACAATATTGTAAGGTAATTATCCTCTGATTAAGATAAATAAATACATTTTAAAAGAAAAAATCCAGATGCATAAAGAAGCAAGAAAATATCCCAAACGAGGGCAAAATCAATTTGTAAAAACACAAGTAAAAAATATATTACATAATTAGCAGAGAAGGACATTAAAATGCTTACTACATCAATAATTCTTATATTCATGAAGCTGAAGGATACTGAGTAGTTAAATAGAGACATGTAAAATAGAAATGCAAAACTGTGGGGAAAAATTAATTGTGCATCAGAGAGCTTTGAAGTAACTTTAAGAGTGCCAAAACATATGTAAATGGAATCACACAGGAAGGAAAAGACAGGAGAATAGATAAAAGAACTTCATAATTACTGGTTGAAAAATTTCCAGCTATGATGAAAGCTTTAAAGCCGTTAACACAGAAGCTCATTTAACTCAAGGACAAGAAATATGACAACTCTACAAAGGCACATCATAATTCATGGATTAAGACAATCAACCAAAGAAATGTAACCAGAAGGAAAAACAGACACAGTAGAACAAAAAGAGGGGATGACAGTAGATTAGGCAAATGAAACAATGTTAACCAGGGTACACTGGCACCACATCGTAATTGCTGAGAGAAATATAATTGACTCAGAATTCTATACCCAAGAGAAATACATATCAAAAACAAGATAGAATACTTTCTCAGACAGACAACAACTACAGGATTGCATTCCTACCAACAGGCCAATGATATAAATGTTTTTTAAAAAGGCCTCAAGTCAGAAGGAATTGGAATGAACAGTACCCAAAATGATAAATATGTAATACGTATTAAAAGGTAAGTATAGGGACTTCCTTGGTGGTCCAGTGGTTAAGGGTCTGCTTTGTAATGCAAAGCATTTGCAAATAGCAAAGGTATGTTCCTTTGCCAGAGAACTAAGTTGCCACATGCCACTGAGCAATTAAGCTTGCATGTCTCAAATATAATTTATACGCTGCAAGTACTGAGCTTGGGTTCCTCAAATAGAGAGTCCCTACCACAAGGAAGATCCTTCATGTCACACTAAGACCCCGTACAGACAAATAAATGATAAATGAATAAATAATTTAATAATTATCATAATAAATAATGCCAGACTGGCAAGTTAAAGATGCATACCTTGGATCTTAAAACTACTTAAAAAACAGTTACAGTGAATAAAATGACAAAGGATATAAAAAGGAATGCAAAAACCTACTCAGTCACAAAGAAGTCAGGGATAAAAAGAAACATGGGAAGAAAGACCATGGGACAAACTGAAGATAAAGAGCAAGATAATAGAATTAAACACAGCTAGAATTAACCCCTCAGATGGGAACCCAGACTGAAGATATACCCAGGGCCCAGATGGCAGCAGATCCCCATACACTGCACTGTGAAGCCGAAACAGAGCCTACCAGGCTCCAGGGCCCCATGTGCCTGGACACTGAACAGCACCAAAAGTTTATAAGGAACAGTTACTTAGAAGACTTCAATCACTCAAAGTACATCCTCTGTTTATAAAGAAATGGCATTAGAAATCAATGTTCACTGGACAGAAGAAAAAGAAGGTGCTAGCATAGTGCGGACCTTCCCTCTTTTACAACTCTAATTCTGCCCAGGAAGGAGCAGATAAATTACAGGACTTACATCCCTTCAATACTAGACATACTTGACATACACAGACAATACTAGACATACATGTTTGATTTTCATGGTTCAGTCTCTCTTGCTCATTCTGGGCAACAGGGTCTGCTCCTCTAAACCACAGCACAATCACTGCACACAAAGCCGGATGATATTTGCCGAATCTTTCACAAAAACCATTGAAAACTTGTTTCCTCCTATTTCGCACTCTTGGCTCTTTTCAACCAACCATGGCTCTTGTCCTACTTCCTGAGATCCTGGTCCTCTATCACTTGCAACCATGTTCCCATACACCAGGCCTCAATTACACCCAAAGAAATTCCTATTCAGAGTGGCCATAATACACACAAAAAGGGAAAGAACAGGCAGCTCCTTATTCTCCTCTCTTGTTCCTTCACTACATACATTCACTGAAAACCTGTGTAGCAAGTTTGTTACATACAAACGTTCAAGTTGAAAACTTTCAAACATGTAAAAGTACATTTGCATGTGCAATCACATCAGTTAGTTCACAGATCTGACACCCATTGTTGTGGGCACATCCAAGACAAGTTGGTGTGCATTTGTGTACTTTACTGTACAGACTGTATGGAGTACAATAGTGCAGGACTTTTATTTCAAGCCTACGCTTTCTGAAAGGAAGCATAAATTCAGTGGTAATGTAGATGGTACTACTATTCTATTTTTAAAAGTGTGCTTAGTTGCTCAGCTGTGTTTGAATTTTCAACATATGGACTGTAGTCTGCCAGGCTCCTCTTGCCATGAGGATTCTCCAGACAAGAATACTGGAGTGGGTTGCCATGCCCTATCCAGGTACACAAGATTTAAAATGTTTGTTTTATTGTTTGTGTGAAAAGTATCATAAAGCTATTAAACTACAGTAATACATAGCCAATTGTCTTAGTTGGCTACCTAAGTAACTTTGCTGGATTTATGAAGAAATTCAGATTTTTGAACACCCTTTTCAAATGTAACTTGTTCATATACAGGGAACTTACTGTTCTGCTAAAACCTGTGGATCCAAAAGTGAATGCACGCCCTCCAGGTCAAAGGAAGGCACATTCTCGGTTGGGATTTTAGAGGAAACATGAGATCTCCATAATTGTAGCATTTTAGTCTTTTCAAAATACCTTGATCAGGACAAATACTAAAGTAGAAATAGTCATTGTGTTTCCACCCACTTCTAGAAAGTGTTGCTAAGATTTCAATACTGAATCTTGTAATGCTAGTGGATTATTGGAGAAGTGATGTGAACAGAAATAAGGAAGGTGAACAGGTAGGTCAGAATGTGAGGTAACAAAGACAAGATATTTAGAAGCTAAGGAATTGAGAGAGATTTGGGACCTGAGTTGGAAAATTGATTTTCAAAACATTGCATCATGCGGTATGTGTAATCCTCACTTCAACCCTTAGAAGATTTCTACTGACTAGTCTGTCTCTATTTTCTGGAGCACAGTTCAGATCCATCTAACTGTTTCTCATTGCTGCTCCTTTCTCCTGGCTCCCACACTGTGCCCAGCCGTTCAGCCTATTCCATTCATTTTTGTTGTTGTTGTTGTTCTTTAAGGCAGGTGCTGCAAGCTACCTACAAAATTATCAATTCTCTGCTTCTCTTTCAAAACTGAAAATAGTTTATTATATAGCCATGAGCCTAGTAACTACAGGACTGCACTTCCTATGCACCTGTGCTCTTAGTCATGACTGGTGACTTAGCGAGGCAAGCAGATCTGTAAGAGGGATTTCTTGGAAGACTTTATTCAAGGAGCTGATTTAGCTAAGAGATGGGACTCTTCCCTTCCCTACGTTCTTCCTAACTGTTGTCTGGATTTTAGTTGTGATGGCTGGAACTCCTGCAGTTGTACTGGACAATCATGTAACTTTGGAGATGGATACCACCCAAGCTCTGGCTAATCCACCTCCAGCTTTTCTTCAGAGGGAGAGAAAAATCAAGTTTATCTTGCTAAAGTTATAGTTGTTTTATTTTTTTGCAATGTGTATTCAAACTTAATCCTGATACTACTATACATTTAATATGATACAGCCTTATTATTTTGTTGGGTTTAGGGAATATATTTACATTTTACATTTCTCTAATTTTTCATTTTATAAATTGATTCATCAACCATTATACCTAAGTTGTATAAATGCAGAATTATGATTATAAGCATGCTTTCCTTTAGATTTTGCATTTTTATACTTTCTTATCTTCTTTCCATTCTTGTTTTCTCCATATTTGTACAGCCTGGGCCATGTCCTCTCTTATAACCTCATCCATATCCACATCTGCAGGCTAAAACAGACTGAGAGCTGTGTGGGGAGAACCAAAGAAGAATGAATTACAGAGACATGAATGAAGGATGGTGGCCCTTGTTACTCATCATGAATGTAGGATCACATTCCCCTGCCCTTCTGTGTGCCCACCACCCCCAGGTTTGCCATGACCATGAAAGATACTTTGGCCAGTGGAATTTGAGTAGAGTTGATATGTTACTTCCAAATGGAAGTATTATTTTCTGTCCCACTAGCTGGAATGACAGGAGCTTGAGTAGCCATGTTAGAAAAAAGATAAGTAGCACAGGTGGAAGATGTGACAAGAAGTGGGCCCTCATCTCTGTGGAGAGACCTGCACTAACATTATATGACAGAGAATTGAAATTGCATTTAAAACAATGTTATTTAGTTTTTGATTACTGTCATTGAACCTGTAACCTAACACTCATAATAGAATAACTGATCTTTGTGTTAGCCTTGGCTTGACATTGATGGGAATACCAGACCACCTGACCTGCCTCTTGAGAAATCTGTATGCAGGTAAGGAAGCAACAGTTAGAACTGGACATGGGACAACAGACTGGTTCTAAATAGGAAAAGGAGTGTGTCAAGGCTGTATATTGTCACCCTTCTTATTTAACTTCTATGCCGAGTACATCATTAGAAACGCTGGACTGGAAGAAACACAAGCTGGAATCAAGATTGCCGGGAGAAATATCAATAACCTCAGATATGCAGATGACACCACCCTTATGGCAGAAAGTGAAGAGGAACTAAAAAGCTTCTTGACGAAAGTGAAAGAGGAGAGAGAAAAAGTTGGCTTAAAGCTCAACATTCAGAAAACGAAGATCATAGAATTTGGTCCCATCACTTCATGGGAAATAGATGGGGAAACAGTGGAAACAGTGTCAGACTTTATGTTTTTGGGCTCCAAAATCACTGCAGTTGGTGACTGCAGCCATGAAATTAAAAGACGCTTACACCTTGGAAGAAAAGTTATGACCAACCTAGATAGCATATTCAAAAGCAGAGATATTACTTTGCCGACTAAGGTCCATCTAGTCAAGGCTATGATTTTTCCAGTGGTCATGTATGGATGTGAGAGTTGGACTGTGAAGAAGGCTGAGTGTCGAAGAATTGATGCTTTTGAACTGTGGTGTTGGAGAAGACTCTTGAGAGTCCCTTGGATTGCAAGGAGATCCAAACATTCCATTCTGAAGGAGATTAGCCCTGGGATTTCTTTGGAAGGAATGATGCTAAAGCTGAAACTCCAGTACTTTGGCCACCTCATGCGAAGGGTTAACTCATTGGAAGAGACTCTGATGCTGGGAGGGATTGGGGTCAGAAGGAGAAGGGGACGAAGGAGGATGTGATGGCTGGATGGCATCACTGACTTGATGGACGTGAGTCTGAGTGAACTACAGGAGTTGGTGATGGACAGGGAGGCCTGGCGTGCTGCAGTTCTTGGGGTCGCAAGGAATCGGACATGGCTGAGCGACTGAACTGAGCTGAACTGAACTATCTTGACATTAGGTTCTGAATGAGACAATATCTATTGGCATATACTTAGAAGTGAGTCAAGTGACAGACCTGCTGTCTGGAAGCTTTGCTCTACTGTGGGATTCAGAAACTGTACCAAGAAAAAAACTACATGGCAAGAGAGATTCACAACGCTGTAGGAACCCTTGGGAAGGGAAACTCAATTAATCCTCCACTGCGGAGGTGGCTTGAAGCAGAGACAATCCTCTATCAGTCTCCTCATAAATAGGCCATGGTGCCAAGTTTCATGTAAAAATGAGTTATTTCAAATTCCCTCCAGCATGTTTTCCCTTTTGATCCAGTGTTTAAGACCTAGAACCTGTCATGCACATCAAAAGAAGCACAGGATTGAAAAGCCAATGCACTGCAATTACAGAGTAACCCCTGCTCGCTGACAATACAGAAGTCCTGAGCAGCAATGAAGACTTGCTGCTGCTGCTGCTAAGTCATTTTAGTCATGTCCGACTCTGTGAGTCCCCATAGACGGCAGCCCACCAGGCTCCCCCGTCCTTGGGATTCTCCTGGCAAGAACCGTGGAGTGGGTTGCCATTTCCTTCTCCAATGCATGAAAGTGAAAGTGAAGTCGCTCGGTCGTGTCTGATCCTCAGCGACCCCATGCACTGCAGCCTTCCAGGCTCCTCCATTCATGGGTTTTTCAGGGAAGAGTACTGGAGTGGGGTGCCATTGCTTTCTCTGTAATGAAGACCTAGTGCTGGCAAAAGAAAAACAAAAAAAAGATTCTCCCAGAGGAACCAGTGAGGTCTCAGGGGAAACAGGATATGAAAAAGGATTAAACCAGTCTGGGTCTGATATCAGGCAAGTCATGGAGAGGGAAGCAAGAGCCTGTTTTCACAGGGAACTTGGGATATAAGTTGTGCCTCAAACACGTCCCAACCCAAGGTAATGGAGCTGGAATTTTATTCTCCCACTAGTGCTTCCCTCTCATCCTTCAACTAACATGCACATGGTAACTCCAAGCTCTTGTATTTGATTATTCAAAGACAAATCAAAGGTGACACTAGAAGCAAAAGACGCCAAAGCTCAAGAAAATGCAACCTCAGATAATGTCTAGATTTCTGCACCCAGTCTGCCATCTCCACCATCATATCTGAAATTCTGAGAGTCTAAAGAACTCCAAGGGTCTCTACATGTAAGCATTATTTTAAATTAGGTTTTAATTTATATAGGAGTATAGTTGATTTGCAGCATTGCATTAATCTTAGTTGTATGGGAAATTAATTTCCTTATAAATACACATGTATCCATTGTTTCTTAGATTTTTTTCCCATGCAGGATATTACAGACTATTGAGCAGAATTCCTGTGATGTACAGTTGATTATCTATTAAATAATGTAGTATGCATATATTAATCTCAAACTCTCAATTTATCCCTATCCCACCTTTACACATTTGTAGCTATAATTATTGCTTTGATGGAGGGAAGTGTCCTGGCACTTTTTGGATCTGTGCTTGTGAGAGTGCAGTGGCCAGAGAAAGCAAGCTGAGAGAGACTCATTTGAGATGATGCTGAATGTGGAGAAAGACCTGGCCATGCAAAAATCTGGGAGAAAAACATTCTACATAAGGGAAGTCAACCCTGCTAAGGACCAAGGTAAAAAACTTTAATAAATGGCTACCCTTCCACTGCCAGCCTTCCTTGCATGCTTGGAACTTGGCCCACAGGTCAACCACCATGACCTCATCCAATGCTTCAGTTGTGAGTTAGCAGCAAAGAGCCATGTCAGCCTTCCCAAGAAGGGAGAACCTGGGGTTATCACGAGGCTGAGTATGCTCTGGACTCAGGGACTTGTCCACAAAATGGTTATCACCAGGAGCATCAGGTGCCTATGGTACCACCAATGCCTCTGACTAACTCCATGTACTTATTCTCAGAAGTAGCAATGCCAAGGAACAGGATAGAGCAAAGAAGCAAATAATGATTCTTGTTTCATCTTGCCCCGTGTGATTCCCACGGCCCTTTGACCACACTGATCTCTGCCCAAAACTCTTTGCTCTTTTGCTTCCTCAAGGTGGCTTGTGAATAACATCAGCACCTGACTCTGAAGCCTGGAGGCTGAAACTCTAATCACAGTCAGCTGGGACCCAGAGATGTCCAGTCTTGTTCTGTGGTTCTGTCCTTTTTCTCCAACCAAATTCATAAAGCAAAGTCCCTAAAAAACATTAGGGTGACTGTAAATCTCTCAAGGCCTTTGAATCTCCAAGGTCTATTTGGAGCATCAAAGAGGGAACACATACCCTGCATCCAGGCTAGTCTCAGACCCCGACCTTGCTCAGTCAGTGGCTCCCTGAGCAAACATAAGATACATATCTAAGTTGCCAGAAGGTTGAGAAGAGAATGTTTCTCGCTGTGAATGCAGGTTCATGTTACCCAGTCACCCAAAGGTCTGTGCTATTGAATGAGGATTGGGAGCTCTGAGAATCTGAGTTGGGTGTGAGTCAGTAACCACCTGCATGACAGCCTCCTAGGGTCACTACAGCTGAGGCACTCCCACTGTGCCTGGAACCCAGAAGAAACAGCTCTGAATATTGCATTCCTGCTGCTACATGGAGGCAGGTCTGCTGATAAAATTGGAAGCAGACTTGAGGGGCAACAGGAAAGAAACTTCCACTCTAGTGCTTGCAGACATCTGAGAGCTACCCAGCAGTGAATGCAATGGAGTTTTTCCTCATCTTTCCCTTCCTGGAAGTCTCCTAGCCTGGGAACAGGAGTTCCTGGGTCCCAAGTCTTCAGTAACTTACCTACAGCTAAGGTGAGTCATACACCCCAAGGTTCAATTTCCCATTTTTTGGATGAGGGAGTCTGGACATGCTCCAGAACACTTGTTCCAGAATGAGGCTCAATGTCAATCAGTGGACAAGTGGCTCAGAGGTGGGTGTTGCTAAGGATGCTGAGGTTGCCTCTGGTGGGCAGGGGGATGTAACTGTCTGGTGATGTTCATGGGTCCTGGTCTCAGGACTGAGAGTGGTAGACCACTTGGCACACAGCTGCTGTGCCATCAAGGATCTTAGAGGCCTTGCCCACTGGAACTTACCATCATTTGGGCTCTGTGAGATGAGATAAGGTAGTTGTAAGTCAAAAGTGACCCTGTATGAGAGACAAAAAAAGAGACTCAGATGTGTAGAGCTGACTTTTGGACTCTTGGGGAGAGGGAGAGGGTGGGATGAGATGGGAGAATGGCATAGAAACATGTATACTATCATGTAAGAAATGAATTGCCAGTCTATGTACGATGCAGGATGCAGGATGCTTGGGGCTGGTGCACGGGGATGACCCAGAAAGATGTTATGGGGTGGGAGGTGGGAGGAAGTTTATGTTTGGGAACGCATGTACACCCGTGGTGGATTCATGTCAATGTATGGCAAAACCAATACAGTATTGTAAAATAAAATTAAAATAAAAATTAAAAAAAAAAAAGTTACCAATGGGGAAGCATGTAGATTCCTCAGCAGAAACCCAAATTAGGCTGATGAATCATCTCTCCAAAAAAACTCTGGGAACTAGATATGCCAGGACTCTTAGACAAATTTTGTTGTATTTTAAATATTTTTTAAAGTAGGTCATCTTTTGGATGACCTGCCATTCGGTCTCTGGCTTGGAATGATACCCACAGTTAGAGTGGAATCAAAGGGCCTCTGGGAGACACTGTCCCTCTCCCTTTGACTCATTAGGATTGAGTACAGCTCTCTCCCACCCACATCTGGGGCAGGAATTCCAGCAGGAATAACGTGACCTCCAAGTTTAACTGGAAGACTAAAGAAGGTCTGGCCCTCAGGAAGGCACTATTCTTTTCCCAGTGCTTCTTCCTTCCTTCCTGGGTCGTGTGCATGGTGCCCACCTTCTGGTTATTGGGTTCTGAATTCCTCTGCCCTTCAATTGTAGATATCTAGGCAGTCCCACTTGTGGCTTACTCCCTACCCAGGCCCAGTCCCTCACCTGCAGATGACACTAAAGAAGGGAAAACAAAGAGGGGTCTTTCTATTTCATTCTTCTTAAAAATGTCTGCATTCCTTCTGCTTTCGGACCCTGTCCTGAGTCATCAACATCTCCAGCTAGAAGACTGAGCTTATGAGAGGAATGGAGATGCAGATTGGGGATGGGGGTGGTAAGGGTGTCAGCTGTGGGGGACAGTTTTCAGATGACAAGAGATGAGTTGTAGTAAGGAGTATGTGGTCCTCCAACCACTCATTCATTTGGGACCTGCCTAAATCTGTATTCTTGGGCTCCTCAGGGTATCACTAAGACAGGACCTTAAAAATGGACTTTCCATAAACCTCTTACTGCAAAAAACTTCAAACATAAAAAATATAAGAAAGAATAGTGTCATGAACCCTATATTTCACCATTCAGCATCAGTAACTACAAAACTAACCTCTTATTCCCACAAGTTGTCATAGACTGGAGACTATGCAACATCAAGGTGGTGGCCAATTGAGTTCCCTGCGAAGGCATTCTTGACTTGCATCAGTCTTTCTCTTCTTGCTATGTTCTCACATGTGGTGGCTGAAGGGAAAGAAGAAGGAGAATAAGAGGGAAAAAGAAGGAGAGACTAATCCCATCATGAGAGACCGCCATCAAAACCCCATGTCAACCTGGGTACTTCCCAAAGGCCCTACTTCCTAATACCATCACATTGGGAGTCAAGGGTGGACACAATTCAATCCATACCAGCTATCCATAGCATAGCAGCTATCTGCTTTTTACATCAAGACAAACCATCATTTCATTTTCTCTGTTTTAATGCTTATTCATTTTCCCTAAAGTATTTTAGGGACAAGATGAACATTTCACCAAATCTACATAATTAGTATTTGTGGTAGAATGATAGGATATGAGAAAAAATGCTATTTTTCCCCCCCAAAAAATAAACATTTTACTTCCAGTCCATGTGCAAATTTCCCTGATGCTCAAAAAGCAGATGTCTTTTCACAGTTTATTGAAAGAATGTAATCATATGTTGCACTTGGCTGTTCTCCTTTAGGACTAAATAACTGTTCCTATCCCAATTTTAATGCCATTCATCTGTTGAGAAACAGGGAGGAAGCAGGGTGGCTTGTCTTATAGAATGTCCCACTATTGGGTTTAGAGCAGGAGTCCACAGTACCAGCACAGTGGGTCAGGACCAGTACCAGTCTTTGATCTATTAAGAACCAGACCTCTACAGCAGGAGGTGAGCTTCAGGCCAGTGAGTTAGGCTTCATCTGTATTATAGCTGCTCCCCGTCACTCTCTCATAACCCCCAGAAGGGACAGTCTAGCTTGTTTTCCTGGAACTGTTTGTAGTTACATAACCCATGTTTATGGATGAGAGGATGAGATGGCTGGATGGCATCACTGACTCGATGGATGTGAGTCTGAGTGAACTTCAAGAGTTGGTGATGGACAAGGAGGCCTGGTGTGCTGTGATTCATAGGGTCACAAAGAGTCAGACATGACTGAGTGACTGAACTGAACTGAACCTATGCTTAATAGAAACAAAAATAGCTTAAATATTGATGATTATTTTCCTTTGTGCTCAGAATGGTGAGTTGGTGTCCTAGCAGTCTATCACACTGACAAATTAGATGTTGCCTATTAACATTTGGACACATTTGGCCAGCTTAAATTTCAATATTAAAAACCTAAGATCATGGAATCCAGCCCCATCCTTCATGGCAAATAGAAGGAAAAAAGGTGGAAGCAATGACAGATTTCTTCATCTTAACTTCTAAAGCCACTGTAAATGATGCCTGCAGCCATGAAATCAGAAGACATTAACTTCTTGGCAGGAAAGCTATGAGAAAGATAAACAGTGTGTTGAGAAGCAGAAACATCATTCTGCCCAGCAAACTGGTAGATGTCTGGCCTTTTCCTTTGGATTCCTAAACATTCTGTCCAGTCCCCACTGGTCTTTGAAGTCCCTCAGTCTTCTTGTCCTTCATGATTCCCAAGATTATTTTGTGCATTTCTTTACCCAGTCCAGAAATCAGCCATCTCTTTAAGATCGTCTAACAGGAAATGTATTTAGAAGCTACATGTTAGATCTCAGGATAGTCACTGTCATCAAGTTCTCACTGCTTCTAGGCTTTACAGTGGTCGGAGGAGGAAGTACACATTTTCCTTAAAATTAAAATAAAAAGGAATGCAATTAGTTGGTACAAACTTATGCTTTCTGTTAAAGATTTAAGACAGCAGGGTTTGAATTAAACTTCTTCATGTTATGTGTGAACCTCTTTTTCTAACCACTGAAAGGCTTACTTCAAAATATTAGTTTTAATTATCGTCTTGCTTTTACCTGATAACAGGATACGATTCTGTCACAATAACAGAAACAATATGAGAACAATAAGTTGTTGATTTTTGCTCACTTCGGCTGCGATGGCAGTGCAGGTTCATGACAGCTACAACGTCAGCGTAGAAGCGTGGCAGAGAGGAACTACCCCAAGTCCAAATCAGAGGCATCAACCAAGAGGAGCTACCCTACTTCCAACTAAGGAGCAGCAGCTGTGCTTTGCTGGAGAGCAGTGAAGTTTTACCCCACGTCCAAGGTAAGAGAAACCCAAGTAAGATAGTAGACACTGAGAGAGGGCATCAGAGGGAAAACAGACTGAAACCACATTCACAGACAACTAGCCAGTCTGTCACATGGACCACAGCCTTGTCTAACTCAATGAAACTATGCAATGCCATGTGGGGCCACCCTAGACAGATGGGTCATGGTGGAGAGGTCTGACAGAATGTGGTCCACTGGAGAAGGGAATGGCAAACCACTTCAGTATTCTGGCCTTGAGAACCCCATGAACAGTATGAAAAGGCAAAAAGATAGGACACTGAAAGATGAAATCCCCAGGTCAGTAGGTGCCCAATATGCTACTGGAGATCAGTGGAGAAATAACTCCAAAAAGAATGAAGGGATGGACCAAAGCAAAGACAACACCCATCTGTGGGTAGGACTGGTGATAGAAGCAAGATTCAATGTTGTAGAGAGCAATATTGCATAGGAACCTGGATTGTTAGGTCCATGAATCAAGGCAAATTGGAAGTGGTCAAACAGGAGATGACAAGGGTGAACATAGCCATTCTAGGAATCAGCGAACTTAGATGGACTGGAATGGGTGAATTTAACTCAGATGACCATTATATCTACTACTGTGGGCAGGAATTCTTTAGAAGAAATGGAGTAGACATCATTGTCAACAAAAGAGTCTAAAATGCAGCACTTGGATGCAATCTCAAAAATGACAGTATCTCTGTTTGTTTCCAAGGCAAACCATTCAATACCACAGTAACCCAAATCTAGGCCCCAAACAGTAAGGCTGAAGAAGCTGAAGTTGAACAGTTCTATGAAGACCTATAAGACCTTCTAGAACTAACCCAAAAATGTGTCATTCTCATTGTTTGGGGACTGGAATGCAAAAGTAAGAGTTAAGAAACACCAGGAGTAACACACAGAGTACAGAATGAAGCAGGGCAAAGGCATTCTGCCAAGAGAACACACTGGTCATAGCAAACACCCACTTCCAATAACACAAGAGAAGACTCTACACATGGACATCACCAGATGGTTGGCACCAAAATTAGATCGATTATATTCTTTGCAGCCAAAGATGGAGAAGCTCTATACAGTCAGCAAAAACAAGACTGGGAGCTGATGGTGGCTCAGATCATGAACTACTTATTGGCAAATTCAGAGTGAAATTTAAGAAAGTGGAGAAAAGCATTAGACCATTCAGGTATGACTTAAATCAAATCCCTTAGGACTATACAGTGGAAGTGAGAAATAGATTTAAGGCGCTAGATCTAATAGACAGAGTGCCTGATGAAGGATGGATAGAAGTTCATGACATTATACAGGAGACAGGAATCAAGGCCACCCCTAAGGAAATGAAATGCAAAAAGCAAAATGGCTGTCTGAGGAGGACTTACAGACAGCTGTGAAAAGAAGGGAAGCAAAAAAGCAAAGGAGAAAGGCAAAGATATACCCATTTGAATGCAGAGTTATGAAGAATAGCAAGGAGAGATAAGAAAGCCTTTCTCAGCAATCAATGCAAAGAAATAGAGGAAAACAATAGAATGGGAAAGACTAGAGATCACTTCAAGAAAAGTAGAGATACCAAGGAAATATGTCCTGCAAAGATGAGCTCAATAAAGGACAGAAATGGTATGGGCCTAAAAGAAGCAGAAGATATTAAGATGAGGTGGCAAGAATACACAGAGGAACTGTACAGAAAAGGTCTCCATGACCCAGATACTCAAGATGATGTGATCACTCGTCTAGAGCCAGACATCTTAGAATGTGAAATCAGTGGGCCTTAGGAAGAATCACTAGGAACAAAGCTAGAGGAGGTGATATAATTCCAGTTGAGCTATTTCAAATCCTCAAAGATGATGCTATGAAAATGCTGCATTCATTATGCCAGCAATTTGGAAACCTCAGCAATGGCTACAGGACAGGACAAGGTCAGTCTTCATTGTAATCCCAAAGAAAGGCAGTGCCAAAGATTGCTCTAACTGCCACACAATTGCACTCATCTCACACGCTAGTAAAGTAATGCTCAAAATTCTCCAAGCCAGGCTTCAGCAATACGTGAATCATGAACTTTCAGATGATCAAGCTGATTTTTACAAAAGGCAGAGGAACAAGAGATTGTATTGCCAACATCTGATGGATTATCAAAAAAGCAAGAAATTCCAGAAAAAACACCTACTTCTGCTCTACTGACTATGCCAGAGCCTTTGACTGTGTGGATCACAATAAAATCTGGAAAATTCTGAAAGAGATGGGAATACCAGACCACCTGAATTGCCTCTTGAGAAACCTGTATGCAGGTCAGGAAGCAGAAGTTAGAACTGGACATGGAACAACAGACTGGTTCCAAACAGGAAAGGAGTATGTCAAGACTATATATTGTCATTCTGCTTATTTAGCTTATATGCAGAGTACATCATGAAAATGCTGAGCTGGAGGAAGCACAGGCTGGAATCAAGATTGCTGGGAGAAATATCAATAGCCTCAGATATGCAGATGACACCACCCTATTGCATAAGGTGAAGAAGAATAAAGTACCTCTTGATGAAGGTGAAAGAGGAGAGTTAAAATTTGGCTTAAAGCTCAACATAGACATGTAAGATCATGGCACGTGGTCCCATCACTTCTTGGCCAATAGATGGGGAAACAGTGGAAACAGTGGTTGACTTCATTTTTCTGGGCTCCAAAATCACTGCAGATGGTGACTGCATCATGAAATTAAAAGATGTTTACATTTTGGAAGCAAAGTTGAGACTAATCTAGACAGCATATTGAAAAGTAGAGACATTACTATGTCAACAAAGGTCCGTGTAGTCAAGGCAATGGTATTTCCAGTGGTCATGTATGGATGTGAGATTTGGACCATAAAGAAAGCTGAGCCCTGAAGAATTGATGCTTTTGAACTGTGGTGCTGGAGAAGACTCTTGAGTGTCCCTTGGACTGCAAGGAGATGCAACCAGTCCAACATAAAGGAAATCAGTTCTGACTGTTCACTGGAAGGACTGATGCTGAAGCTGAAATGCCAATACTTGGACACCTGATGCAAAGAGCTGACTCATTCGAAAAGGTTCTGATTTTGGTAGATTGAGGGCAGGAGGAGAAGGGGATGACAGAGGATGAGATGGTTAGATGGCATCACCAGCTCAAGAGACATGAATATGTGTGGACTCTAGGAGTTGGTGGTGGACAAAGAGGCCTTGTGTGTTGCCATTCATGGACTCATAAGAGTTGAACATGACTGAGGAACTGAACTGAACTGAAGTTGTTGCATATAGTGTCAGAATTCTTTTCTTTTTTTCGGTTTTGTTTTGATGGGCAGGATTTTCGTTTTTCCTTAGAAGATATTCCACTCTGAATGTAGAGTCATAAGTCTGAATTTTAAAGTCACTTAAGTAATGGGTTGTTATACGTAGCTAATCAACAACTTGATGCAATTCAATTTATTAGTCTTTGTTCTCAATTTGTTCAGTTCATTTCAGTCCTTCAGTTGTGTCTGTCTCTTTGCAATGCCATAGACTGCAGAATGCCAGGCTTCTCTATCCATCATCAACTCCTGGAGCTTTCTCAAGGTCATGTCCATCAACTTGGTGATTATATCCAACCATCTCATCCTCTGTCTTCCGCTTCTCCTCTTGCCTTCCATCTTTCCTAATATCAGGGTCTTTTCCAATGAGTCAGCATGTTTAGTATGCAGTCAGTCTCTTTTAAAATCAACCAACAAGTATTAAATTACTCTCTGTTCCCACTGCACTCCCAATTCTAGGCAGGAAACAAAAAACTGCAGAAACTGAAGGCTGACTCCAGCACATCGCTGTGGATATATTGTTTCCACTTATTTTCTGGAAAATAAAATTTGTTGCTAACATTAAAATCAGTAGCTTGTACATAAATATCCAAACTTCTGATTTTCTTGAAAATATGGCCAACTGGCCTGCTTTCCAGCACGAGTGAAGTGGAGGAAAGGCTGCTTCCAGAAGTAAGGCCTGTGCTGCCCAGATTCCAACATGGCCACCTAGTCCTAGTATCATATCTCCTGCCTCCTGGCGCCATGAGTTTGTGAGAACTAGACTGCTAGCTCTCTTAAGATAAAGACTACTTTTGTCTTGATCAACTTTGACATTGAAGCCTTTAACCCAGAACCTAGCACACACTTCTTTCTTGTACATTTGTTGGATGATATAAAATATCTTGTGGATGCACATGACATTTCTTCCAGTACTGAAACCATGTAATGGAAATACTGGTCTACACTAAATCTTTATTGCAACCTGGCATCATAGGTGCCCCTATGTCTGCCATTAGACCCAGTACCTAAAGCCAGTTGTATGTCCCTGGGCTGTCACTGAAGTCTTCACTTTGCCATTTGACAACTTATCCTCCTAGCAATCTCCTCTCCCATGAAGACAGCAATGCCTATCTCATGAAGTGGCTAGGAAGATGACATGAAAACACGCGTGTCGAGCATGGCCCCTAGTATCCATTTTCATGATGTTCTTGGCAGTTTTTTCTCCAAGTAGGTAAGATTCTCCATCTTCTTAGATGTCCATGCAGATCAGTTTGACTTTCCAGCCAAGATTCAAGGAAGAGATTACAGTTCAATTCTCTGTATTCTGAAAAGCTTCAAAGTCCATTCACCAAGGACATGGATGAAGGTAGTTTTTATCAAGACCTTTGTGGTTTTTTTCAGATCTTTTAGTGGCCTGAAGGGGAAAACTACAGTAGGTCAGAACATATATAACTGGGGCTCCCGGTCACCACTACATGTTAAGAACCCAAACTTCCCTGAGTACTTGGAGGCAGGAAAGAAGCATGAAGTGGCTTGTGCTCTTCGGGCTGGTGGTCTTCTCAGAGTGCATAGTCAGGTAAGTATGGGGACTGTATGTCACATGATATTCCTTTATCGGATTTTTATTGTCATATGGTTATTCTTTCACCCATCAAGTTTAGAAGGGAATGTAATATTTCCCTAAGAGTCTTAAAGTTCAACTCTTACTTATTGATAAGGAAGTTGCTATAGGAACTGTGGATCCCAAGGTCTTGGTGTAGATTTGGGTTGCACAATTCTTGGGGTCCAGTCATGTCATGACCTGTTGAAAATGGAACTCCTTGCAACTGTTCAGTGCACAGTCTATGCAGATATTGATCTGGTCCTGTGGAATAGCACTTTTCTAAATTTTGTTTAGCATGTCCTCTTTTTTCCCTGTGTATTTCAGTGTGTATATGTCTATGTCTACATCTCTGTATCACTGTCATTTATCTCTCCATCACTTTGGAAGTCACTAGGAGTCTATATCTCTTTGTGTTGTTTTCTTTTAATTTTTCATTTGACTCTTACTTCCTTCTCAAGCCTCTGAATTTTCCTTTCTTGTTCCCTATATCTTGGATTCTTTCAAATCTCTCTTCTCTTTCAACTTGGAGAAAGATACAGTGTCTTACATCTGACAAGCAGTGTGACCACAGCCAACTCAGAAACCTCTTGCATTTCAAATTGCTTCATTGTAAAAGACAATAAGAGTCCCCTTCTACCTCCTTCCTTGAGGTTCTTTGAGGAGGAATGAGTGGGTGGCAACAGAAATGCTAATGGTTGTCATTGTTGAGACTTACTTTTAATCAGGTACCTTATATCCATCATTTCACTTATCCCCAAGATATTCTATTTGAGGGGTTTGTATTGTTACATTCCACCATTTTGCCGAAGGGGAGACTGACACACCACATGGTCATATGGCTTACCCAAGATTGCAGAAAAGAACCTGTATTCAAATCTATGTCTTTGCCATGGTATATGCATAAAATTATGATAATAATGTACTGCATAAAAATGATTAGAAAACACACAGGAAATGACAGTTATGCATTAACACTGACAGTTAATTGTAGCATCTTCTTTGTTTTCTTCGTCAAATGCTCGGTGAAAGAATACCTCTAAGGAGATTGAAGACCATGAGGAAAATCCTCAGTGGAAAAAACATTCTGAACGATGTCTTGAAGGAGTATCCTTACAGACTGCCCCAGATTTCTTTTCGTGATTCAAATCTAACTATTCACCCACTGAGAAACCTGAGAGATGTGAGTATTTTGGGAGGATGTTTCTCCACAGTGCCTGCTGGTGCTCTAGCTTAGCATGGGGCTCATCTGGAGGTGCCAGGTGGGATGTTGGGTTTGGGGTTCCTGCAGGAGGCTGAGACAATGGAATACAGGGACCCCACTCAGAGGAGAAAGCACTCTCATCCTCAATTGTTGGTCTTTGTGACTGGGCCTGTCAATTACCAGGTGGCAGGTAAATATCCATTTCTGTGTCAAAAATGTGTCATTAGTTTGAGCGCAATCTTTCCTTCTGAATGAAATGAGCTACTCAGTTACAGATAGAGTGAACCATCACTGATCAAAAGGTAGAACCAACTGCAAAGCAATTGTGAATCCCTAGGTAGAGGAATTCAGTTTCCACAGATGCAAGAATGACAGCAGGAAAAAGTTACTGAACCTGTATTCCATGTATGGCCATGAGAATCTAACACAGTGCTTACTGTTTTTAGATTAGAAAGGGGCTTATTTTGTCTTCAAAAATGCCCATGACAGCCTGAGATATAGGCAAAGAATAAATACATGTCAATTGAAAGGGTCACCAGTGTGGTGTTGATTGGAAGTGGTCTGAGTTTAGAGGGAGTGGCTGGACTTGATCAAGAAGGACCTCCCGGAGAAGGGGGTGTGAAGCTTGGTTTGAAGAGACTACAGAGCTCCTCAAATGGAGGCACCAAGACTTCCCTGGGTGTCCAGCAGTCCTGGAGGCCCAGTGGTTATGCCTCTGGGCTTCCCATGAAGGAGGTACTACTTCAAGTCCAGGTCATAGAGTTCATATCTTGCATACAATGTAGCACAGGAAAAATATATCAAATCCAGATACCTCTGTGACCAAAGTCTGTGAGCTGCACGGTGGTTAGAAAGTGGTCTCAAGATATGTGATACCCAGAAGGAGGTAGCAGTATGGGAATAGAGGGTAGCCAGTTCTGCACTAACCCACTCCCTCCTTCTCCCTGTAGGTATTCTACATAGGTAACATCACCATTGGAACACCCCCTCAGGAATTCCAAGTTGTCTTTGACACAGCCTCATCTGACTTGTGGGTGCCCTCCATCTTTTGCAACAGCTCAACCTGTTGTGAGTACAGACATCCCCTACCCAGACCATCTTTCACTTACCCTGCTGCCCTGTTTCCACCCTTGACACCTGATGACTCTCATCTCTTGTGTCTGCAGCGACATGTGTTAAGTTCAGACATCGTCAGTCTTCCACCTTCCGGCGTACCAATAAGACGTTCGGGATCATCTATGGATCTGGGATAATGAAAGGAGTTATTGTTCGTGACACAGTTCGGGTAACAGTGTAACTAATGCTGAGTCAGGACTGGATATGAGGTGACCACTGCTTACAAAACAGATGCAGGACCATCTGGCAAGACCCTTCCTAGCCTAACTCCCATAAAATTTGGCCATCTTATCCACAGGATTATGTCTCTGGGATGGCAGTGCCCATGGTGAGACACGAGCAAACAAATTAGCTAACCCAGAGAGTGGCTTGAGCTGTGGACTTGCAGCTCCTGTGCCTATGGGCAGTTCAAGGTTCATTTGGCTTAGAGCGAGAAGGGATAAAAGCACCTAGTTTTATATTAACAGACTGTTCCAGCAACTTTCAGGTGGTTTAATTCTGCAACAACCTCACAAAGCAGTTACTCTGATTGGGTCATGAGACATATCAGGTAACTGAGGTCCAGACAGCAAGGGCATTGCTGAGAGCACACAGGTGATAAAAGGTGGAGTTAGGCTGGCTTTTTAGGCCTGAAGTTGCTATGGAGTGTTTGGGGACAGGATAAAACAGATCTGGGGACCCTGGAGGCAGTCAAGGGCTTCATGTATCAGGAGTGGGAAACTGGAGGCCTGAGAATTCAAGGGGCTTGATAAATGAGTTCTCACTCTAGAGGACCCTTGAGAGTCTAATAAATCTATGGCTTGCTTCCCCCCAAATACTGAAGTAGTTCCCCTCTCTCTCTTTCTCTCTCATACACACTCACAGAAATATACACATATCCCCAATAGTGAATTCCCCAGGCAGTAATTTCATAGAACCCTGCAAGCAAGATTGTGTTTTCAGCTACTGTCTTCCTGGACAGATGCAGAATCCACAGTACCTTACAGAGAATTCAGTCCATTCCTGTTATTAGGTAACAGTAATGCCAAAGAGAAGGATATCTTGCTCGGAATTGTTTTGTCCATAAGGTGGCACCAATGGGACCTGTCCTGAATCTTGGTTGCCCCACCTGTACAGAAGCCATGAGGCCAATTTAACTCACTCAGGTGGTGTTTTTCAGAGGGGCAGATGTTTTAGAATTCATAGCATCTCTCAAATGGAAACCAAATTCCCCTTCTACGCTTTTCTACCCATTTGTGGGCAACCGACGACAGAGCCCAGCCTCAATTCTTCTCTGAGGATCTAATGGCAATGCACCCCAGCCCAGTCCTAGCCCCACTTCACGTATCTATAAGTGGGAACACTCTTCTCTTCCACAGATTGGGGACCTTGTAAGTACTGATCAGTCCTTTGGTCTAAGTGTGGTGGAATCCGGGTTTGAGCACAGAAGATTTGATGGTGTCTTGGGCTTGAACTACCCCAACATGTCCTTCTCTGGAGCCATCCCCATCTTTGACAAGCTGAAGAATGAAGGTGCCATTTCTGAGCCTGTTTTTGCCTTCTACTTGAGCAAGTAAGTCTGAGATGGACAATTCCTTTCTCCAAATTAGCTGTAAGATGCTTTCAGTTTCATGAAAATTGTAGAACACTTGATAAAGAAGTATCCTGAGAGTAAAATAACCAAGGATAACTATGGCCCCAGGGCCCTACCTGGCTTCATCACTTGCTTTTATAAATAAAATTTTATTGGAACACAACCCTATTCCTGGGCTCAAGACCAGTAACTTGGCCTAGGGAGATGAGATAGGAAGGAGGAAAAAGAAAGGCAACAGGAAACAACTTGGAGGAAAAGGCATTATGATTTGATTATGAATTTGTTAACAAAGGTAGGAGAAGGATGGTGGATATCTTTCCTTCCTCGTTAGCATTTAAAAGGGAGCCCAGGACCAGCTACCCAATTTGTGAAGCCAGTGAGAAGTGAAAGTGTGGGACACAAAATTGTGGAACCCTTTGTTCAAGAAATGTTAGGCATTTCAAACAGGGAGAGCAGAGGTGGGGTCCCTTCTGAGTGTGGGGCCCTTTGGACAGTGAAGGTCACAGGCCAGTGGAGCCAACTCTGGGTAGCCTGAACCCACACCCATAGAACTCCCAGGCCTTGATTTTCCCAAAAAATGACAAGATGGACAAGGAGAAAGCCAAAACACTTCAGCACTCTGCCCTCTGAGAGTGTCTGAGCACTCAGGTCACTGAAGGTCCAGGGCATCTTCAGAAGACATAGTGGGTGGAGCTCAGACAAGTGGTTCAGCTTCTAACCTCCTCTGTGCCACTCATGAGACAGTAACAGACCTCAATCTGGATCTCTATCTCTCCTAGATGCTATTTCTGTGTCTGCACATGGGGACCTTATTAGGGCCTTGGTGGGTGGACCATCACAGCTCTCACACAGTGCTGTTGTTACTGTCCTCCAAGGATTCCACCCTCACTTCTCTCTACAGAGACGAGCAGGAGGGCAGTGTGGTGATGTTTGGTGGGGTGGACAACCGCTACTACAAGGGAAAGCTCAACTGGATACCATTGATCCGAGCGGGCGACTGGAGTGTACACCTAGACCGGTAAACCTCTCCCTCTGAGGGTCAGCCCAAGTGATGCTCCCGCTAACATACATGGACACAGGCAGACACACATAAATGCATTCTCAGACATACAATCACACAGGCATATACACCACCCATCATGACACAGACAGACAACGCAGATGCTTGGAAACATACAAGCAGACATATATAAACCTACAAGGAGACACATAAAAACATGCATAGCTAGTCAGAGACACACAAGCACACCCAGAGACACATACAAACACACATACAAAAACACACAAGCACATAGATACACAAACAACCCATGGGTTCATAATCCCCAGGCCTTCTGAGCAAGGCTCTGACCAGGGTCCTAAAACGGTCCAGAGAGGTCTGTGCAGCTGGGAGAGGGCTGCACCCACTGCCCTTTGAGGTGAGGAGCATGTTTATAGGACTCTACAGTATGGTGAACAGAGGATCAGGGAGAATTTCACTAGCCTAGACAGAGTTATGATAAGATGACCAACTGTCCAGGGCTACTTAGGACATAGGAAGTTCTCAGTACAGATAAATTTTATTTTAAAGACAAGGACAGTCCTCAGAAAATGGAGAAAACTGATTTGCTTAGGGAGCAGCTATGCAGCAGTGGAAAGAGGTTGGCTGCAGTCTTAAGACGTGAAAGCAACTAATACAAAAGGCACCCCCATGTTCATGGGCACACAGTGAGGCAGGGGCTATAACAGAGAATCAGGAAGGTGGGATCCAGGAGTGACCTGAGGACAAGAGGCATAATTGACAGGATTCTGTGTGATACCCTCAGACAAAAGCTGACCTCTCCTTTGGAGTTTGTGTGGGCTAGTCATGTATTTCCTGGCCAGGGTCTCAGGGTCTGAGCTGGTTGTAGGAGCAGTGCTGGGAGACACCCTCTCCCAGAAGAGCCCCTCTCTCCCCCTACTATAAGAATCTGCTACTTCTGCAAATCTTCTTCACTCTGTGTTTGACCCGTTATTTGTTCCCCACCAGATACAGCTCTCAGGAGACTTCTTATTGTTTTCTCAGTCTTCATTCAATCATTGAACAGAAAAGTATTGGGCATCCACTGTGTGCCAGGCACCATAGGGAGGCAAGAAGAATAAAACTCGCCCTCACATTTAAGAAGGCAGATGTACATGAAGTGAATCACCTACATAGTGAATTGTGACTTTGATACATGCTAGACATGAGGAGGAGAAGGCAATGGCAACCCAATAATGTACTTTGCCTGGAAAATCCCAGGGATGGCAGAGCCTGGGTGGGCTGCTCTCTATGAGGTCGCAAAGATTCGGACATGACTGAAGTGAATTAGCAACAGCAGCAGCAGCAGTCATGAGGAAGGGTCTACAGAAAGTGATCAAGACAGGAGACTGATAAACACCAGGGGAAAGACTTCCCAAAAACAATACAATTAAGCTGGAATCTAGAAGATGAGAAAAAATTTGCTATTCAACGGGGAGTGGAGTCTTCTAGGAAGGAAGACTAGCTTGTGTCAAGGTACAAAAGATCTTGGTGTATACAAGTACTACATTTGAGGATGTCAGGAAAGGTGCTGTGTCGAGAGCAAAGGAAAAGAGAGCAAGAGATGAAGGGCTGTTCAGGAGACAGTTGGAAAGGCAGCAACTCTAGGGAGACTCAGAGTGACCTTGATACCCGCTTTCTACCATTGTCTCTCAGCATCACCATGAAAAGCGAGGTTATTGCTTGTTCTGACGGCTGCGCGGCCATAGTGGACACCGGGTCATCACATATCCAAGGCCCAGGAAGACTGATTGATAACATACAGAAGCTCATCGGAACCACGCCACAGGGTTCCACGGTGAAGGGTCATGCCCCAGGGTCACTCCCTGTCTCCACACACAACAAGGATCTCCATAGCCAACCTCTCATCCTCTCTCTCTAACAGCACTATGTTTCATGTTCTGCGGTCAATACTCTGCCCTCTATTATCTTCACCATCAACGGCATCAACTACCCAGTGCCAGGTCGAGCCTACATCCTCAAGGTGAGGGGACAATACTGAGGGTTGGTTCTCAAACTGGGGTTTGCAGGAACCCTTGGGCTGCTACTGGGAGAAGGGCACCCTCTGGAGGCCATGTCACACCATTGCAGATGCTGCTGAGCCCTGCGGCTGGGCCAGTGCCTCCCACAATACCAATCACTTGAGAGTAAAGGGCTGTGTGGGACACTGATTTTCCTGAAATAAATGTGGAGATACCACACCATATGGCATGGTGAAAGTCAGGGATAGGGGAACATTAAGGTCCTCAGGCCTCAAAGAGCTTCAATTCAAGCTGAACCCTTAGGTGCATGAACATGAAATTCAGCTCTAGCAGTCCCTGAAATAGGCCATGTGACAAGGAGAATGGCTGGGGACAGTCCAAGTGTGAAGTCCCAACATAAGTTAGCAGTCTGCCTTACCTTCTCAAGATTTTTCTGGTTTGAATGATAAATTACATGGTCAGCCTAGTCCTTGCCTGCATCATCCCCTTGCTCTGAACAGGTGCCTCCTTTGTCAGTTGGGGTACCCAACCATGACCCCTCAGTGGGGAGGTTGGATACTAAGGTGAATAAAGGGTGCACAATGACTGCTCAGCCTGGCACAGGGTGGAGGCTTCATGTCAGCTCCCTGAGAGAGTTCAGAGCAGGCTGATGGACTCAAAGAAGGCTTTGAAGAAGAGAGGGAATTTAAGGAATTCTAAAATGACAAACTCATTGAGCCATTTTGTGGGTTACTTGGTTCTAGGCAAAAGTGTACTGGATTCTATGCAAATGATATCTCAAGGTGCTCTGCACTAAGGCACTGGGGACTTACTAGGGGTGATGAGGTCTACAGACTGACCAGTGGGGATGGGGAACCAGAGTATGTTACCCACCCAACCCTGGAGTGGCCAAAAAGGGTGAGTGTGGGCCAAAGGAGGCTTCTCAGAATTCCTGAGTTAAGTGTTCAAGAACGTGTTGTGGGCACTGCTCTATTTAAGATGGATAACCAACATCGAGTTTGTAGCACAGGGAACTCCACTCAGTTATATGACAGCCTGGATGGGAGAGGTGTCTTTGGGACAAGGATACCCAGAATCATGCAGTAGAGTCCCTTTACTGTCCACCTGAAACTCAGAATATTGTTAATCAGCTATACTCCAATACAAAATAAAGTTNTTTTTTTTTTTTTTTTTTTTTTTTTTTTTTTTTAAGTAAAGTACAGATTGTGGGGATGTAGGAGGAGGACCAGAATTCTCTGCACAGGAAATAAGGTGCAGGAGTCAGAAGGAAACAACCAGGGAATGAGGAGAGCTATGGACACAATTGTTCTTTCAAAAAAAATTATATTGAATTGTGTCTAATCTTCAGTGTTGCATTAAGATCTGCTGCACAACAATGTGACTCAGTTATACACATAAAAATATATTTTTTCTTATTCTTTTTCATGTGTTTATCACTGAATATTGAATATAGTTCCTGACGCTCTACAATAGGACTTTGTTGTTTTTCATTCCTCTGTTTCCCCAACTCCCAGTCCTCCACTCACCACACCCTTCCTCATGACAACCTGATATCATGGCCCTCTTTGGTTTTGGATGAATTCTTATATCACATGCTGCTGAGAAAACCCCTTGATACTTACCAAAAGAGGGAAATAAAGAATTCTGCTGGATCTGGATATTGGGGGGAGTCACCAGTAAGGGCTCATGCTGACTGCTGTGTGTCTCTGACTTCCCCAGGATTCAAGAGGCTACTGCTATACCACTTTTAAAGAGAAAAATGTGAGGAGATCTACAGACTCCTGGGTCCTGGGCGAAGCCTTCCTGAGAGTGTATTTCTCGGTCTTTGATCGAGGAAATGACAGGATTGGCCTGGCACCAGCAGTGTAAATGCTTGGAGAGGTTCAGGAATCAGTAAGGCCATTCCTAACACACACTTACTCACACTTTGAGCACTCCTACCCAGGATGCTGGTGAACTGTATTTGGTGTTTTGCACATGCTATTCTCAGTAAAGAATAAAAGGTTTAACTCTTAATGGTGCTGAAACAAATGTTGCCTCTGTTTGTGTCTGGGAGTGAAGGATCTAGAACCAAGTCTGAATCAAAATTGAGAGGAGCCCTACTCCAACTAGCTTCAAGGAGAGGGTAGACTCACTGAAATGATTCTGGTAATCTAGCATACAAGAATCAGAGCAAATACAAAGATCTCAGTGACTGGACCCAAGAAATCAGAAGTCATCAATTCTCTCTCACCCTCGCTATTTCCCTTCGACTACTTTCATGGTCTTAGCCCAGCAACTTTTTTCCTTAAGGCTTCTATACCTAGTGAGGGAGTTCAATTTACCTGCCTTAGGGTTTTAAATCCCAAAGGCATCACCTAGTAAGGAAAAAAGATCGCAGACATCAGAGTTAAAGGGTGTTCTCTGAATCACGCACCTCAATTCACATGTACAGCCCTAGATCAGCCATCCTGGCAGGGACATAGGGTCTTATGACTGGCTTCACACGGTCTTTGGCCCTGACTCAGCAGCACACATGATTGTTAATTTCCTTCAGAACTACATGACTGAAGCTGGGGAGAGGCAGCCCCAAGGATAGCGACTGGAAAATGGTCAGGGCCATGGAAGAGTTTGTGATGACACACAAACCCCACCACCACCTCATTCAGAGGAAGTATAAGGGGTAATGAAATAGACTCTCTTCATCCCATCTCAGACGAACTTATCACTGGGCTTCTCCTCCAGGGAATGTTGGGTGAGGTACTTCATGCAGAACTGGTTCCCTCTTTTTCCCACATCCCACTCACCAGCTCTCTGCAACATATCCCTGCTCTGTCCTTTCCAGTCCTACTTGGTAAGTGGTGGCCCCAGTGGATCCCTGAGCCATCCCCCTCCTCCAGGGCCCAGAATGCCCCTTCCTTGGCCTCCAATGCTGTTGGGGAGAATGCAACGCATGTATCGTGGAACCCAGGGTACACAGAGCCTTCAGATTTTCTGAGCTTCTTCCAGGAGTGGAGCTACAAACCATCTGCTTGGAGCTGCCATGGTTAGGCTCTTTTGCATTGGAAGCATCCGTTCTTTCCACCTGGAGGCCCTCAGTAGATGCCTCAGCTGAGTCAGCAGGCGTCACAGGTTGATTTCCTTTCAGATTGACTGGTTTGATCTCCTTGTTGTATACGGGACTCTCAAGAATCTTCTCAAGTACCACAGTTCAAAAGCTCAATTCTTCGGCATTCACCCTTTCTTATGGTCCAGATCACACATCTGTACATGATTACTGGAAAAATCATAGCTGTGACACTACAGACCTGTGTAGCAAAGTGAGGCTCTGTTTTTTAATACACTGTGCAAGTTTTTCATAGCCTTTCTTCCTTCCAAGGAGCAAGTGTCTTTTAATTTGGGGCAGCAGTCAAGGTCCTTTGTGGATATGGAGCCCAAGAAAATAAAATCTGCCACTGTTTCCACTTCTCCGTCATCTATATGCCATGATGTGGTGGGACTGGATGCCAAGAATGTTGAGTATATTTTTGTGAATAGTGTTTTGGATATTGAGTTTTAAGCTAGTTTTTGCATCTCCTCTCCTCATCAAGAGGCTCTTTAGTTTTTCTTTGCTTTCTGCCATTAGGGCAGTGTCATCTTCATATCTGTGAATGTTGATACTTCTCCCAGCAATCTTTATTCTAGCTTGGGATTTATGCAGTCCAGCATATTGAATGATGTATCCTATATAGATGTTAAATAACCAGAGTGAGAATGTACACCTTCTCACATTGCTTTCACAATTTCAAATCTTTCAGCTATTCCGTGTATGATTCTAACTGCCGCATTTTGACCTACATACAGACTTTTCAGGAGACAGGTAAGGTGATCTGGTACTCCCATTTCCTTAAGAATTTTCCACAGTTTGTTGTGGTCCACACAGTGAAAGTCTAGCATAATCAGTGAAACAGACGGAAATGTTTTCTGGGATTCCCTTGCTTTCTCTATGATCCAATGGATGTTGGTAATTTGATCTCTTGTTCCTCAAACCAGTTTGTACATCTGGAAGTTTTCAGTTCATGTAGTGTTGAAGCTTAGCTTGAAGGATTTTGAGTGTTACCTTGCTAACAAGTGAGATGAGCACAGTTGCATCATAGGTTGAACATTCTTTTGAATTCCCTTTCTTTTGGATTGGAATGAAAATTGACCTTTCTCAGCACTGTGGCCACTGCTGAGTTTTCCAAATTTGCCGACATATTGAATGCAGCACTTTTACAGCCTCATTCTTCAGGATTTTTAAATAGCTCAGCTGGAATTCCATTACCTCTCCTATCATTGTTGTAGTGATGCTTCCTAAGGCCCACTTGACTTCTTACTCCAGTATATCTGGCTTTACATGAGTGACACAAGCATCCTCCCTATCCCGGTCTTTCTGACCATTTTTGTACCGTTCTTCTGAGTGTTCTTGCAACCTCTTCTTAATCTCATCTGCTTCTGTTAAGTCTCTGAATTTTTCCCATCCTTGCATGAAGTGGTCTTCTGGTAACTCCAATTTTTCTGAAGTGACCTATACTCTTTACAATTCTATTATTTTCCTCTAATTCTTGTAGTGTTCACTTATGAAGATGTTCTTATCTCTCCTTGCTATTCTCTGGAAGTCTGCATTCCATTCAGTATATCTTTCCCTTTCTTCTTTGCCTTTCACTTCTCTTATTTTCTTAGTTGTTTTTAAGCCCTCCTCAGACAACCCCTTTTCCTTCTGACATTTGTTTTTCTTGGGGATGATTTTGGTGACCACCTCCTGTAAAATGTTACAAACCTCCATCCTTAGATCTTCAGGCTTCCACCTAATCCCTTGAATCTATTTTTCATCTCCACTATAAAATCATAAGGGATTTGATTTAAGTCATAGCTGAATGTTCCACTGGTTTTCCTTACTTTTTTCAATTAAAGCCTAAATACTGCTTGCTTCTGCTTAAGCATTATTGCCAGATTACCACCCAACACTCTCAGTCAGTGTGGAGCAAAAACACACAATTTGAGAACTATTACCCTGGGTTTGTGCTTGGCTTTTCACGTGCTTATCTGTGTGACCTTGATCAAGTCCCTTAACCACAGTTTTCTCATCTGGACAATGGACACAATGATGACAATTTCACCTCTAGATGCATGTGTGCCTGCTAAGAAGAGGTGGCCCTGAGAGGGCTTACTGGGTTCCTGAGTCTGGAAAACTTATGAATTATTTTGCCACCTAGGGAGGTGGAAACCTTCTGTTTAGAGGTTATGGCTGCCATCCCCAAGGCTAAATACTGATTCAAGCCAAATGACATCTATCTCTGAACCTGACCCAGAACTCTGACTGAGTCAATGCTTCTGTTTTCTGGGCCCCAACAAGAGCTAATCATTACTGGCTCAGATTGCTCCCTTCCCAGGCTTACCAGTCAGCCTTTCCTTGTCAACTACTTCTAGCCTGAAATCACACTGCAAGGAGAGTTGTAAGGCTGTTGGCCTCTTTTTGGTTTCCATATCCCCAGTGTAGCAACAAGTAGCTAGTATGGCTACTTGTCATCACAACAGCTATGGCAACCTGTACAGTCCAATCTCTGCCTGTTAAATGTAACTGTCCCCATTTGGCCCCTCATGTTTAAATTCCCTACAGTTGCCTTAGAAACTTCCTATGCTTGCTGTTTAATGACCAAATATGTGTAGACTTGATCTACTTTTCTTTCCCAAGTATGATTCCAACCATGCAATGAAGTAATCAGACATTTAGTCATTTAATTACCCACAGGAATTGACAAAAGCATGCCACCCATCCATTACTTGCTTGCCCCAAAACAACTTTGAAGTGATCTTCTGAAACAATGTGATACATTGGCATGTACACTCCAGAAGGGACACTTTTTCTGGATCCGTTTTCCATCTAGTGCCAGATGTCTACCACAAACCTCGCCCTCCAGCAGCCGGTCACCTGGTTTTTGCAGACTCAGCCACTCCAGATCCCTTTAACATCCCTCAGTAAAATCTAGAGAACAAACCCAATCAAAGCTCTCTCTCCTGCAGAAAACAGGTTTTTTTTTTTTTTTTTTTTAGAAAACAATTTTTGGTAGCATTCAAATCTTGTGCTCCTTGCCTTGGATTCAAGGACCTGCACCAGAGGATGGGAAGCCTCGCCTTCCAACTAAATCTTTCTCCACTCCAACCAGGACCAGAACCTTCATTGGTCCCTGTGTCCTCATTGGTATCATTCAGTTGCTAAGCCACGTCTGACTCTTTGTGATTACATGTTCGGCAACAAAACAGGCCTCCTTGTCTTTCACTATTTCGTGTAGCTTCCTCAAACTCACGTCCTTTGGGTCGGTGATGCCAACTCATATTCTCACCTCTCTCCTTCTGCCCACAATCTTTCCCAGCATCAGGGTCTCTTCCAAAGAGCTGGGTCTTGACATAATTGGCCTAAGTGTTTGGAGCTTCATCTTCATCATCAATCCTTCTATTGAATATTACTCTACCACTTCCAAAACAGAACTCATGTTTCCAATCACCTAACAATATTGAACATTGATAAAGTTTAATAGAAGTGGGATCTGATCCTCTGGGAAATCCCAGCACTGCCGCCCTGCCTTTCTCTTACCATTCTCTCCAACTGGCATAGAATTGCTTCCCTACAGCTTCTCCAGCTTAAAATATCCTGCTGAACCAAAATTGTCAGCTATCCAGGACTTGTTCCTTCCTCCTTCCTTAAAGACTTCTGCCTCCTACCTGATTGTCCTCTGTAAATCAGCTCAGTTCAATCTCTCAGTCATGTCCACTCTTTGCTATATCATGGGGTGCAACATGCCAGGCTTCCCTGTCCATCGTAAACTCCCAGAGCTTGCTCAGACTCATGTTCATCAAGTTGATCATGCCAGCCCACAATTTTGTCTTCTGTCTTCCCCTTTCCTCCTGCTTTTAATCTTTCCCACCATCGGGGTCTTTTATAATGAGTCAGTTCTACCCATCACCTGGCCAAAATAATAGAGGTTCAGCTTCAGCATCGGTCCTTCCAATGAATATTCAGGACTGATTTCTTTTAAGATGGACTGGTTGGATCTCCTTGCAGTCCAGGGGACTCTCAAGAGTCTTGTCCAGCACACAGTGCAAAAGCATCAATTCTTTGGTGCTCAGCTTTCTTTATGGTCCAACTCTCACATCTGCTCACCACTTCTGGAAAAACCATAGCTTTGGCTGTACAGATCTTTGCTGGTAAAGTAATGCCTATGCTTTTTAGTATTCTGTCAAGGTTTTTCATAGCTTTTCTTCCAAGGACCAAGTGTGTTTCCCATACCCCACACAGCTGCAGTCACTATCTGCAGTTATTCCGGAGCCCAGGAAAATAAACTATGTCACTACTTTCATTGTTTTTCTATGTATTTGATATGAAATAATGAAACTGGATGCAGTGATCTTCGGATTTTGAAATGTACATACCTCATCAAGACCATCCCCAAGAAAATGAAATGCAAAAAGGCAAAATGGTTCTGGGAGGATGCCGTGGAAATAATGTAAAACAGAAGAGAAGCAAAAGGGAAAAGGGAAAAGAAACACATACCAACCTGAATGCAGAGTTCCAAAGATAGCAAGAGGAGATTAAAAAAAAAAAAAAAAAGGCCTNAAAAAAAGGCCTTCCTAAGTGATCAATGCAAAGATATAGAGGAAAACAATAGAATGGGAAAGACCAAAGATCTGCTCAAGAAAATTAGAGGTAGTGAAGGATGGTTTCATGCAAACATGGGCCAAATAAAAGAAAGAAATGGCATGGACCTAAGAGAAGCAGAATATATTAAAAAGAGGTTGAAAGAATATATAGAAGAACTATACAAAATGGATATTAATGACCCAGATAACCATGATGGCGTGATCACTCACCTAGAGCTAGACATCCTGAAATGTGAAGTCAAGAGGGCCTTAAGAAGCATCACTATGAGTAAAGCTAGTGGTTGTGATGGAATTGCAGTTGAGCTATTTCAAATCCTAAAAGATGATGCTGTTAAAGTGCTGCACTTAATACGCTAGCAAATTTGGAAAACTCAGCGGTGGTCACAGGATTAGAAAGGTTGTTTTCATTGCAATCCCAAAGAAAGGTGATTTCAAAAAATGTTCAGCTACCACACACTTGCACTCATCTCCATGCTATGAAAGTAATTTCTCCAAGCATGTCTTCAACAGTACATGAACTGTGAATTTTCATATGTTCAAGCTGGATTTAGAAAAGGCAGAGGAACCAGAGATCAAATTGCCATCATCGGTTGATTCATAGAAAAAGCAACAGAATTCCAAAAATATACCTACTTCTGCTTTATTGACCACGTAAAAGCCTTTGACAGTATGGATCACAACAAACTGTGGAAAAGTTACTGAGATTGGCATACCAGACCATCTTGCCTGCCTTCTGAGATATCTGTATTCAGGTCAAGAAGCAATAGTTAGAACTGAACATGGAACAGCAGACTGTTTCCAAATCAGGAAAGGAGTAAATAAAGCTGTATATTATCACCCTGCTTATTTAAATTATATTTTGAGTATGTCATGTGAAATGCCCAATTGGATGAAGCACAAGCTGGAATCACGTTTGCTGGGAGAAATATCAATAACCTCAGATATGCAGAAGTGACCACTCTCATGGCAGAATGTGAAGAGAAACTAAAGATCCTCTTGATGAAAGTGAAAGGGGAGAGTGAAACATCTGGCTTAAACTCCACATTAAAAAAATGAAGATCATGACATTTTATCCCATCACTTCATGGCAAATAGATGGGGGAACAATGGAAATAGTGAGAGACTTTATTTTTAGGGACTCCAAAATCACTGCAGATGACTGCAGCCATGAAATTAAAAGGTGCTTGCTTATTTGAAGAAAAGTTGTGACAAGCCGATCAACATTTTTAAAAGCAAAGACATTGTTTGCTGAAAAAAGTTCAGTATAATCAAAGCTATTTTTCCAGTTGTCATGTATGGATGTGACAGTTGGAGCATAAAGAATGGTGAGTAATGAAGAATTGAAGGTTTTGAACTGTGGTGTTGGACAAGACTCTTGAGAGTCCCTTGGACTACAAGGAGATCCAACAAGTCCATGCTAAAGGAAATCAATCCTGAATATTCATTGGAAGGACAGAGGCTGAAGCTGAAACTCCAATACTTTGGCCAACTGACGTGAAGAACTTACTCATTAGGAAAGACCTTATTACTGAGACAGATTGAAGGCAGGGAGAAGAGGATGACAGAGGATAAGATGGTTGGATGGCATCACCAACTTGATGACATGAGTTTAAGCAAGATCCAGGACTTGGTGAAGGACAGAGAAGTCTGGCGTGCTGCAGTCCATGGGGTTGCCAAGAGTCAGACATGACTGAGCAACTGAACTGAACTGAACATACCCATAGCAAATGCTATTTGTAACTGTCATGATTCTCCAGCAAGACGGGGCTCCCCAAAGCCCCATATCCCTAGTTAGTCTGCACCCATGCACAGAAGTAACTGCCTAGCATTCACCAGGCATTCAGTGAGTTCTGATTGCAGGGGCACCTCCATTTTGGTAGACATAGAGGAGCAAAGGACACATTTATTCTCCTGTCCCAAACAACTTGAAAATAGAAGAGATAAATGAAAGAGCAATTTTTTACATCAAATGTCAGGCAGCAGAGAATGAATTCCTGAGGCAGAGAGCAAGCAAGGTGAGTTCTACAATTGCTCCAACTCTAGAAATAGTTTCCAACACATACATGGAATGGCTATCTAGGCAGAGACAAACGGCCTCCCAAGAAGAAAGACTTAAGACTCTAGATATTTAGAGTTCACAGGAGAAAGCTATACACAGAGAACTGTGGGAGTGTACAGGTGATACCCTTCTAGTTTACAGCAGAGAGTTAATAGTACTGGTCAGGATTATAGGGAACAATCCTAGAGTCTCAAACTGCACCAAGCCTAATGGTGTCCCCACCTACCAGCATGGAAATTACTCATAATTCCCATGAAATCAGTATGGCCACGAAGACAATATTGTCTTACTAGTAGGGAAAAATAAACCTGATCTAAAGGCAGGTCTTATATCAGCTAAAAACCTGAGCAGCAAGCCTTCAAAAAATACAATTGTTTCCATGAAATTAACAGTGTCTGCAAGCAGTGCCATGAATAATTTTTAAAAACTAAGAATATACAGCATCCAAAGGGTAAAAATGGCCGTANNTTAATATATATATTATGTAATTAGCAAGGAAGGGTATTAAAATGCTTCCTAGAATAATAATCTTTATAGTCATGAAGCTGAAGAATATTGAGTATGTTAAATAGAGATATGGAAAATAGGAATGAAAAGACTCTGAGAAACAATTAATTGTGCATTACAGAGATTTAGAACAACTTTAAGAATACTGAAATATATGTAAATAGAATCCCACAGGAAGTGAAAGAAGGAGAACAGAGAAAAGAACTTCATAATTACTGGCTAAAAAATTTCCAAATATGATGAAAGCTTTAAACCCATTAACACAAAAGTTCAATTAATTCAAGGACAAGAAATAGGACAACTATTCAAAGGTGCATGATAATTCATTGTTTCAAACAATCAACCAAAGAAATGTAACCAGAAGGAAAAACAGACACAATAGAAAAAAATGGGAAAGACAGCAGATTAGGCATATGAAACAATGTTAGCCAGAGGACACTGGCACCACATCTTAAAATGCTGAGAGAAATATAATTGACTCAGGATTCTATACCCAAGAAAAGTACATATCAAAAACAAGATAAAATATGTCAGACGTACAACCACTATGAAACTGCATCACCACCAACAACCAATGTAAAAAGAAATGTTTTCTCACTTCAGTTCAGTTCAGTTCAGTTCGGTCGTGTCTGACTCTTTGTGACCCCATGAATCGCAGCATGCCAGGCCTCCATGTTCATCACGAACTCCCGAGTTCACTCAGACTCATGTCCATCGAGTCAGTAATGCCATCCAGCCATCTCATCCTCTGCTGTCCCCATCTCCTCCTACCCCTAATCCCTCCCAGCATCAGAGTCTTTTCCAATGAGTCAACTCTTCGCATGAGGTGGCCAAAGTACTTCAGTTTCAGCTTTAGCATCATTCCTTCCAAAGAAGTCCCAGGGCTGATCTCTTTCAGAATGGACTGCTTGGATCTCCTTGCAGTCCAAGGGACTCTCAAGAGTCTTCTCCAACACCACATTTCAAACGCATCAATTCTTCAGTGCTCAGCCTTATTCACAGTTCAACTCTCACATCCATAGTGAAGTGAAGTTGCTCAGTCACGTCCGACTCTTTGCGACCCCATGGACTGTAGCCTGCCAGGCTCCTCCGTCCATGGGATTTTCCAGGCAAGAGTACTGGAGTGGGTTGCTGTTTCCTTCTCCATGCCAGGCCTCAAATGTGAGATCTCCATAATTCTAGCCATCTCAGTCCTTCAAAAGACCTTGATCAGGAGAAGCTAATATTAAAGTAGAAATAGTCACTGTGTTTCTACCCACTTCGAGAAATTATTGCTAACTCTTCAGTTCTGGATCTTGCAATGCTGTGGACTAGATGGAGAAGTGATGTGAACAGAAACAAGGAAGGTGAGACAGGTAAGTCAGAATGTGAGGTAACAAAGACAAGGTATTTAGAAGCTGAAGAATTGAGAGAGATTTGGTATCTGAGCTGGAAAAGCAGTTTTCAAACCATGTTGGGTCATGTGGTGTGTATAATCCTCACTTCAGTCCTTAGAAGATCTCTACTGACCAGTCCACCTCTTCTTTTCTGGAGCACAGTTCAGGACCATCTAGCTGCTTCTCATTGCTGTTCCTTTCTCCTGGCTTCCACACTGTGCCCAGCCGTTCAGCCTAATCCATTCAGAAAAGGTTTGTTCTTTTAGGCACGTGATGCAGGCTACCTACAAAATGATCTATTCTCTGTTTCTCTTTCAAAACTGAAAATAGTTTGTTATATAGCCATGAGCCCAGTAACTACAGGAGTGCATTTCCTACCCAGACATGCTCTTAGTCATGACTGGTGACAGAGATGCAAGTGGATATTTAAGAGGGATTTCTTTAAAGACTGCTTTCAAGGAACTGATTTAGCTGAGAGATGGGTCTCTTCCCTTCCTACTTTCTTCCTAACTGTTGTCTGGATTTTAGTTGTGATGGCGGGAACTCCTGCAGTTGTATTGGACAATCATGTAAACTTGGAGATGGATACCACCCAAGCTCTGGCTGGCCCACCTCCAGCTTTGTTTCAGTAGGAGAGAAAAATCAAGTTTATCTTGCTAAAGTTATAGTTGTTTTAGTTTTTTGCAATGTGCATCCAAACTTAATCCTGATACTACTATGTGTTTAATATGATGTAGCCTTATTATTTTGTTGGGTTTAGTGAATATATTTATGTTTTATGTTTCTTTATTTTTTTATTTTATACATTTATTCATCAACCATTAAACCTAAATTGTATAAATGCAAAATTATGATTATAAGCATGTTTTCTTTTAGATTTTGAATTTTTATACTTTCTTATCTTCTTTCCTTTCTTCTTTTCTCCATATTGGTACAGCCTGGATCATGTCCTCTCTGTTAACCTCATCCATGTCCATATCTGCAGGCCAAAACAGACCAAGAGTTGTGTGGGGAGAACCAAAGAAGAATGAATACAGGGATATGAATGAATGGTGGTGGCTCTTGTTACTCATCATGAATGTTCTTCAGTAGGATAACATTCCCCTGCCCTTCTGTGTGCCCACAATCCCCAAGTTTTCCATGAACATGGAAGATACTTTGGCCAGTGGAATTTGAGTAGAGGTGATATGGCACTTTCAAACTGAAGTATTATTTTCTGTTCCACTGGCTGGAATGCAAATGTAATTACAGCACATGGAGCAACCATGTTAGACCAAAAGTAAGTGGCACAGGTGGAAGATATGACAAGAAAGAAGTGGACCCTCATCTCTGTGGAGAGACCTGCACTAGCATTAAATGAAAGAGAGTTGAAATTGTATTGTATTTAAGATAATGTTATTTAGGGTTTGATTACAATCGTTGAACCTGTAACCAAACACTCATAATAGAATAACTGATCTTTGTGTTAGCCTTGTCTTGACATTAGGGTCTGAATGAGACAGTATCTACTGATGTATACTTAGAAGTGAGTCAAGTGACAGCCCTGCCCTCTGGAAGCTGTGCTCTAGTGTGGGATTCAGAAACTGAAGTGGCAAAAAAGCCACATGCCAGGAAAGCTTCAATATCCTGTAGGAACCCTTGGGAGGGGAAACACAGTCAGTCCTGATCTTAGGAGGTTGCTTGAAGCAGGGACAATCTTCTCTCAGTTTCCTCATAAATAGGCCATGGTGCCAAGTTTCATGTAAAAGTGATTTATTTCAAATTCCTTCCAGAGGATTTTCCCTTCTGAGCCAGTGCTTAAGATATCCATTTGAGACCTGGTTTGGGAAGATGGCAAATGCCCCAGGGCAACTAACTCAGTGGGCCAAAACTATTGAGTCTGAGTGCCCTATAGACTGATCTACATCGGGAGAAGCACAGGATTGAAAAGCCAGTGCACTGCAATTACAGAGTAGCCCCTACTTGCTGCAAATAGAGAAGTCCTGAGCAGCAATGAAGACCTAGTACAGCCAAAATTAAAAAAAAAAAAAAAAAAAATCTCGCAGAGAAACCAGTGAGGTCTCAGAGGAAGCAGGACATGAAAAAGGATGAAACCAGTCTGGGTCTGATATCATGCAAGTCATGGAGAGGGAAGCAAGAGCTTGTTTTCAGGCTTGGGATGTAAGTTGTGCCTCAAATGTGCCTCAACCCAAGGCTAGTGAGCTGGGATTTCACTCTCCTACTAGCGCCTCTGTCTCATCCTTCAACTAACACCCACCTGGTGTCTCCAAGCCCTTGTATTAGATCCTCCAAAGACAAATCAAAAGTGACACTAGAAACAAAAGACTCCTAAGCTCAGGAAAATATAACCTCAGAAAATGTCTAGATTTCTGCACCCGTTCTGGCATATCCAGCATCATATCTGAAATTCTGTGAGTCTGAAGAACCCCATGGGTCCCTACATGTAAGCATTAAAAAAAAAAATCAGCTTTTAATCTATATGGTAGTATAGTATATTTACAGAATCATATTAATATTAGTTGTATGAGAAATTAATCAGCTTTTAATCTATATGGTAGTATAGTTGATTTACACCATTGTATTAATATTTGTTATATGAGAAATTAATTCCCTATACATAGAAATGTATCCATTCTTTCTAGATTCATTTCCCATACAGGCTATTACAGACTACTGAGCAGAATTCTTGTGCAATAGAGTAGGTCTTTGTTGATTATCTATTAAATAAAGTAGTATACATATATTAATCACAAACTCTCAATTTATCCCTCTCCCACCTTTCCACACTGGTAACTATAATTACTGTTTTGATGGAGGGAAGTGTCTAGGTACTTTTTGGTTCAGGGTCTCTACTTGTGAGAGAGGAGTGGCCAGGGAAAGCAAGCCTGAGAGAGACTCATTTGAGATGATGCTAAATGTTGAGAAGGACCTGGCCATGCAAAAAGCTGGGAGAAAACATTCTAGATGTGGGAAGTAGCCCCTGTTAAGGACCAGTGTAACCAAGTTTAATGAATGGCTACCATTCCACTGCCAATCTTCCTTCCATCTTTAGAACTTGGCCTACAGGTCAACCACCATGACCTCATCCCATGCTTCAGTTGTGAGTTAGCAGCAATGAGCCATGTCAGCCTTCCCAAGAAGGGAGGACCTGGGACTATCATGAGGCTGAATATGCTCTGGACTCAGGGATGTGTACACAAACTAGTTATCAACAGGAGCATCAGGTGCCAGGGGCACCACCAATGCCTCTGACTATCTCCATGTACTTGTTCTCAGAAGTAGAAATGCCAACAAACAGATAGAGCAAAGAAACAGATAATGCCTCTTGTTTCGTCTTGCCCCTGTGATTCCCATGGCCCTTTGACCACATTGCTCTCTGCCGAAAATATCTTTCCTCTTCTGCTTCCTCAAAGGTGGTTTGTGAATTACATTAGCACCTGATTGTGAAGCCTGGTGGCTGGAACTCAACTCACAATCAGCTGGGACCAAGATCCCCAGCCTTGTCCTCAGTTTCTGTCCTTTTTCTCCAACCAGATTCTTAAAGCAAAGTCGCTAAAAAACATAAGGGTGATGGTAATTCTCTCAAGGCCTTTGAATCTCCAAGGTCTATTTGGAGCATCAAAGAGAGAACATATTCCCCTGCATTCAGGCTAGTCTCAGACCACAGCCTCCCTCAGCCAGGGGTTCCCTGAGGAAACATAGACACTTATTAAGTTGCCAGAAGGCTGAGAAGAGAATGCTTCTCACTGTGAATGGACGTTCATGTTATCCAGACACCCAAAGGTCTGTGTTGTCTGAATGAGGATTGAGAGCACTGGCGATTCTGAGTTGGGAGTGAGTCAGTCACCATCTGCACGACAACCTCCTAGGGTCACTACACCTGGGGCTCCCCACTGTGCCTGGAACCCAGAAGAAACAGCCTGCAGTATTGCTTTCCTACTGCTACAAGAAGGTAGGTCTGATGATAAAATCAGAACCAGACTTGAGGGGCAACAGGAGAGGAATTTCAACTTTGGTGCCTTCAAATATCTGAGAGCTGTCCAGCAGTGGCTGCAATGGAGTTTTCTCTCATCTTTCCCTTCCTGGAAGTCTCCTAGTCTGAGAACCAGAATTCCTGGGTCCCAAGTCTTCACTAACATACCTGCAGCTTTAGAGTGAGTCATACAACCTAGGGTTCAGTTTCACACCTCTTGGATGAGGGAGACTGGACTTGCTCCAGAACACTTGTTCCAGGCTGAAGCTCAGTACCAATCAGTGGACAAGAGGCTTAGAGATGCGTGTTACTGAGGCTCCCTCTGGTGGGCAGGGGGCTGTAACTGTCTAGTGATGTTCATGGGTCCTGGGATCAGAAATGAGAGTGGTAGACCACTTGGCACACAGCTGCTGTGACACCAAGGACCTTAGAGGCCTTGCCCACGAAACTCACCATCGTTTAGGTTCTGTGGGATGAGATCAGGTACTTAAAAGTCAGAAGTTACCCATGGAGAGGTCTGTAGATTCCTTAGCAGAAACCCAAATTAGGCTGATGAATCATCTCTGCTAAAAAACTCGGAGAACTAGATATGCCATGAATTTTAGACAAAATTTTTAGTATTTTAAATACTATTTAAAGTAGGTCATCTTTTGGATGACCTGCCATTTGCTCTCTGCATTGGGATGATACCCACAGGTAGAGTGGAATCAAAGGGCTCTAGGGGAGGCTGTTCATCTCCCTGTGACTCAGTAGGAGTGAGTACAGCTCTCTCCCTTCCACATCTGGAGCAGGAATTCCAGCAGGAAGGACGTGACCTCCAAGTTTAACTGGAAGACTCAGGTAGGTCTGGCCCTCAGGTAGGCACTATTCTTGTCCCAGTGTTTCTTCCTTCCTTCCTGCATCCTGTGCAAGCTGCCCACCTCCTAGTTCCTAGGTTCTGAATTCCTCCTCCCTTCTCTTGCAAATATCCATGCAGTCCCACATGTGGCTTACTCTTTACCCAGACCCAATCCCTCACATGCAGATGGCACTAAAGAAGGGAAAACCAAGGACAAGCCTGCTCAATTCATTCTTTTTAAAAATGTCCATCCACATTCCTTCTGCTCCAGACCCTGTCCTGAATTAGTAACTTCTCCAGCTTGTTGACTCAGCTTAGCAGGATAATGGAGATGCAGATGGTGGGGATGGGGGGTGGTAAGGTTCAGGTTTGGGGAACGGTTTTCAGATGGCAAGGGATGAGTTGGAGTAAGGAGCATGTGGTCCTCCAACCACTTATTCACTGGGGACCTGCCTGAATCTGCTATCTTGGTCTCCTCAGGGTATCTCTAAGACAGAAATTTCAAAATGGACTTTCTATAAACTTCTCAGTACAAAACGATTTCAAACATAACAAATATAATAAAGAAGAGTGTCATAAATGCTATATTTTATCATTTTGGCATCATAAATACAAAACTAACCTCTTAGTCCCACCGGTTTTCATTGACTGGAGACTATGCAGCATTAAGGTGGTGGCCAATTGAGTTCCCGGTGAAGATATTCTTGACTTGCATCAGTCTTTCTCTTCTTGCTATCTTCTCACATGTGGTGATTGAAGGGAAGGAGGAAGAGTGAAAATAAGAGAGAAAAATAGGGACAGGCTAATCCCATCATGAGGGACCACTGTCAAAAATCCATGTCAACCTGGGTACCTCCCAAAGGCCCTACCTCCTAATACTATCACATTGGGAGTCAAACATGGACATTATTCAATCTATAGCAGCTAGGCAGATCTACTTTTAAATCAAGACAGACACTAATCACTAATTTTATTCTCTTTTTTACTTCTTATTCATTTTTCCTGAAGTATTTTAGGGTCTAGATGAACAATTCACAAAAGGTACATAATGAGTATTTGGGGTAAAATAATGGGATGTTAAAAAAATGCACTTTGTTCCCAATAAAATTAACATCTAATATACAGTCCATGTACAAATTTCCCTGATTCTCAAAAATCAGTTTTCACAGTTTATTGAAAGAATGTAGTCATATGTTGCACTTGGTTTTTCTCTTTAAGATGAAATAACTGTTCCTCTCCCAATTTTAATGTCATTCATTTGTTCAGATCTGGGCCATAGCAAGGTGGATTGTCTTACAGAATGCCCCACTCTTGGGTTTAGAGCAGGAGTCCACAATACCAGCACAGTGGGTCATGACTAGTACCAGTCCTTGGTCTATTAAGAACCAGACCTCCACAGGAGGAAGTGAGCTGCCGGCCAGTGAGTGAGGCTTCATCTGCATTATAGCTGCTCCCCATCAGTCTCTCATCACTCCCAGAATCGACAGTCTAGCTTGTTTTCCCGGAACTGTTTGTAGTTACATAACCTATGCCTAATAGAAACAAAATAGCATAAATATTGATGATTATTTTCCTTTCTCACTGCTCAGAATGGTGAGTTGATACCCTAGCAATCTATCACAGTGACAAAATTGATGTTACCTATTAACATTTGGACACATTCGGCCAGCTTAAAATTAAATATTAAAAAACTAAGATCATGGGATCCAGCCCCATCCTTCATGGCAAATAGAAGGAGAAAAGGTGGAAGCACAGACAGATTTCTTCATCTTAGCCTCTAAACCACTGTGGATGGTGCCTGCAGCCATGAAATCAGGGGATGTTTGCTTCTTGGCAGGAAATCTATGAAAAACATAAACAGTGTGTTGAGAAGCAGAAACATCATTCTGCCCAACAAACTGGTAGATGTTTGGCCATTTCATTTGGATTCCTAAAATTTCTGTCCAGTCCCCATTGGGCTTTGAAGTGCCTTAGCTTTCTGGTCCTTCACAATTCCCAAGATTATTTTGTGCATTTCTTTACCCAGTCCTGAAATCAGCCATCTCTTTAAGAATCCATGCATTATCTGATGGGAAATGTATTTAGAAGCTACATATTAGACCTCATAATAGTCACTGTTATCAAGTTGTCATTGCTTGTAGGCTTTACACTGGTCAGAGTAGGAAGTACACATTTTTCCTAAAGAATAAAATAAAAGGAATATAATTAGTTGGTACAAACTTATGCTTTCAGTTCAAGATTTAAGACAGCAGGATTTGAAATAAACTTATTTCTGTTACCTATGAACCTCTTTTTCTAGCCACTGAAAGGCTTATTTCAGAACATTAGTTTTAAGTATTGTCTTTTTTTTACCTGTTAGCATGCATATGATTCTGTCACAATAACAGAGGTTATGAGGAAAAACAAGTTGTTGAATATAGTTTCAGATTTCTTTCTTGTTTTTCTTTTGATTTTCTTTGATTTTGTTTTGGATGGGCAGTATTTTTTTTTCTCTTAGAATATATTCTATGCTGAATGTAGTCATAATTCTGAATTTTAAAGCTACTTAAGTAATGTGTTGTTATGGGCAGCTAGTCACCAACTTGCTGCAATGGATTTATCAGTCTCTTTGTTCCCAATTTGTTCAGTTCAGTTCAGTCCTTTCAGTTGTGTCCGTCTCTTTGCAACACCATTGACTGCAGCATGCCAGGCTTCCCTATCCATCACCAACTCTCGGAGCCTACTCAACCTCATGTCCATCGACTTGGTAATGCCAACCAACCATCTCACTCTGTCTTTCCCTTCTTTTCTTGCCTTCAATCTTTCCTAATATCAGGGTCTTTTCCAATGTGTCAGTTGTTCCTATCAGGTGGGCAAATAATTGGAGCTTCAGCTTCAACATCAGTCTTTCCAGTGAATATACAGGACTGATTTTTTTTTAGGATGGACTACTTTGATCTCCTTGCAGTCCAAGGGACTCTCAAGAGTCTTCTCCAACACCATAGTTCAAAGGGCATATATGTGTGTCATTTGTCAGTGACATCATATCTCCCCTGTTGGGATTTAACCACCAGAACTGAATTTAAACAACATGCAAAAATGAGGATTAAGTCACAGTGCCCAATATAAACACACCTGGCAAAAGGAGAGGCTCCTGTTGTTTTCAAGGGACAGGCATGGATTGATCTCATGCCTGTGGGAGTGTTGGATGAGTCATTAAACATGATTGTCTTTACTTGGCTGCCACAGTAGTTTTGTCTCCTTTGATTGGGATGACATTTCAAAATTATTATTTTTTTTTGTATGTTTGGTTTAGCAGACAAAATTTTTCACTACATCGANGGGGAAATTATATCAGAAATATATCCATTTATCCTCAGCAGTTAAATTTTGTTGGTTTGTATGTCCCTGATGATCTTTCTTTATAAATAGAAAGGAAACACACATGTTCAGTATGCATTCAGTCTCTTTTTAAATCAACCGACATGAATTAAGTTCCTCTCTGACCCCACTGCCCTCCCAATTCTAGGCGAGCAATAAAAACATGCAGATTCTGAAGGCTGATTCCAGAACATTGATTTGGAGATTTCGTTCCCACTGTTTCTGGGCCTATAACAGAGAATCAGGAATGTGGGATCCAGGAGCAACCTGAGGACAAGAGGTATAATTGATAGGATTCTGTGTGTTACCCTCAGACAAAAGCTGACTTGTCCTTTGGGAATGCTGTGGGCTAGTCATGTATTTCCTGGCCAGGGTCTCAGGGTCTGAGCTGGTTGTAGGAGCAGTGCTGGGAGACACCCTCTCCCCGAGGAGCTCTTCTATCCCCCTACTATGAGAATCTGCTGCCCCTGCGAATCTCCATCTTGACTCTGTGTGCAACCTGTTATTTGTTCCCCACCAGATACAGCTCTTTGGATGTTTCTAATTGTTTTCTCAGTCTTCATTCACTCATTGAACAGACAAGCATTGGGCATCCACTGTGTGCCAGGCACTTTAGGGTGGCAAGGAGAATAAAACTCACCCTCACATCTAAGAAGGCAGATGTACATGAAGTGACTTGCCCACATAGTGAAAAGTGACTTTGGTACATGCTAGACATGAGGAGGAGAAGAAAATGGCATTCCAGTACTCTTACCTGGACAATCCCAGGGACAGCAGAGCCTGGTGGGCTGTCCTCTATGAGGTCGCACAGAGTCAGATATGACTGAAGTGAGTTAGCAGCAGTAGCAGCAGCAGACATGAGGAAGGGTATACAGAGAGTGATTAAGACAGGAGACTGATAAACACCAGGGGAAAGACTTCCCAAAAACAATACAATTAAGCTGGAATCTGGCAGATGAGAAGAAATTTGCTAGTCAAAGGGAAGTGGAGTTCTCTAGGAAGGAAGACCAGCTTGTGCCAAAGTATAAAAGATCCTGGTGTATTCAAGTACTGCATTCGAGAATATCACGAAAGGTGCTGTGTCAAGAGCAAAGGAAAAGAGGGCGAGAGATGAAGGGCTGTTTAGGAGACAGTCGGGAAGCGGACAACTCTGGGGAGACTCAGAGTGGCCTTGATGCTCGCTTTCTTCCTTTGTCCCTCAGCATCTCCATGAGAAGAAAGGTTATTGCTTGTTCTGGCAGCTGTGAGACACTGGGGTATCAATGATCAAAGGCCCAAGAACACTGGTCGATAGCATACAGAAGCTCATCGGCTCCAGGCCACGGGGTTCCAAGGTAAACGGTCATGCCCCAGAGTCACTCCCAGTCTCCACAAACAACAAAGATCTCCAGGGCCAAACTCTCACCCTCTCTCTCTAACAGCACTATATTTCATGTTCTGCAGTCAATACCCTGCCCTCTATTATCTTCACCATGAACGGCATCAACTACCCAGTGCCAGCTCGAGCCTACATCCTCAAGGTGAGGGGACAACACTGAGGGTTGGTTCTCAAACTGGAGATTGCAGGAACCCTTGGAATGCTCCTGGGAGGAGGGCGCCCTCTGGAGGTCATGTCACACCATTGCAGATGCTGCTGAGCCCTGTGACTGGGCAAGTGACTCCCACAAAACCAATCACTTGAGAGTAAACAGCAGTGTGGGACACTGATCTTCCTGAAATAAATGTAGAGAGGCCACACCATAAGGCATGGTTTGAGTCAGGGAGAGGGGAACACTAAGGTCCTCAGTCCTCAAAGAGCTTCAGTTCAATGTGATCCCTTAGGTTCATGAATATGAAATTCAGCATTAGCAGTCCCTGAAATAGGCCATGTTACAAGGAGAATGGGTGGGGACAGTCCCTGTGTGATATCCCAGCATAAGTTAACAGGCTCCCTTCCCTCCTCAAAGTTTTCCTGGTTTGAATGATGAATTACATGGTCAAGCTAGTTCTCGGCTGCATCTTCCACTTGCTCTGGCCAGGTGCCTCCTTTGTGAGTTGGGGTACCTGACCCCTCTGTGATGAGGATGGATGCAAATGTGCATAAAGGATGCACTGTGACTGCTCAGCCCTGGCACTGTGTGGAGGCTTCTTGTCAGCTCCCAGTGGGAATTCAGAGCAGGCTGATGGACTCAAAGAAGGCTTTGAGGAAGAGAGGAAATTACAGGAATTCTAAAACCACAAACTCTTTGAGCCATATGGAGGGTTGCTTGGTCCTAGGCAAACTGCACTGGATTCCATGCAAATGGCATCTCAAGATGATCTGCACTGGGGCACTGGGGACTTTCTAGGGGTGATGAAGGCTATGGACTGCCCAGTGGGGATGGGGAACAAGAGTATGTTACCCAACGAAGCCTGGAATGGCCAAAGAGAGTGATTGTGGGCTGAAGGAGGTTTTACAGAGTTCCTGAGTTAAATCTTCAAGAAAGTGTTGTGGGCACTGCTCTGTTTAAGATGGATAACCAACAATGAGTTGCTGTGTAGCACAGGAAACTCTGCTCAGTTATATGACAGCCTGGATGGGAGGGTGTCTTTGTGACCAGGATACCCAGATACATACCATTGAGTCTCTTTACTGTCCACGTGAAACTCAGAATATTGTTAATCAGCTATACTCCAATACAAAATAAAGTTGTTGTTGTTGTTGTTGTTGTTTTAATAAAGTACAGATCGTGGGGATTCAGGAGGAGAATCAGCATTCTTTGCAGAGAAAACAAGGAGCAAGAGTCAGAAGGAAAGAAACAGGGAATGAGGAGAGCTATGGACACACTTGTTCTTTTCGAAAAAATTATACTAAACTGTGTTTAATCTTCACTGTTCCTTTAAGTTCTCCTGCACAGCAATGTGATTCAGTTATACACATAAAAATATATATTTCCTTATTTTTTTCATGTGTTTATCACTGAATATTGAATATAGTTTCTTATGCTCTACAGTAGGACTTTGTTGCTTTTCATTCTTCTGTTTCCCAAACTCCCAGTCCTCCACTCACCACACCCTTCCTCATGGCAACCTCACGTCTTGGCCATCTTTGGTTTTGAATGAACTCTAATATCCCCTGCAGCTGAGAAAACCCCTAGATACTTACTAAAAGAGGGAAATAAAACAAAGAATTGTGTTGGGTTTGGATATTGGGGGGAGTCACCGGTAAGGGCTCATGCTGACTGGTGTGTGTCTCTGAGTCCCCCAGGATTCTAGAAGCCACTGATATACCACCTTTCAAGAGAACACTGTGAGTACCTCTACAGAGACCTGGGTACTGGGTGACGTCTTCCTGAGGCTGTATTTCTCAGTCTTTGATCGAGGAAATGAAAGGATTGGTCTGGCACGGGCAGTGTAAATGCTTGGAATGGTTCAGGAATCAGTAAGGACGCTCCTAACACACACTCACACTTTGGGCACTGCTCCCCAGGATACTGGTAAACTGTGTGTGGTGGTCTGCACACCCTATTCTCAGTAAAGAATAAAAGGTTTCACTCTTAATGGTGCTGAAACAAATGGTTGCTTCTATTTGTGTCTGGGAGTGAAGCATCTAGAACGAAGTCTGAATCAAAATTGAGAGAAGCCCTACTCCATCTGGCTTCAAGGAAAAAGGAGACTCATTGAAATGATTCTGGGAATCCAGGACACAAGACTCAGAGCAAATGCAAAGATCTGTGACTGGACCCAAGAAATCAGAAGTCATCAGTTCTCTCTTTCTCACCCTCCGTCTTTCCTTTCCCACTTCTTTGATGGTCTTACCGTGACAACTTTCTTCCTTAAGGCTTCCACACCTAGTGAGGGAGTCCAGGCTACCTGCCCTAGGCTTTTATATCCTGAAGTCATCTCCTAGTAAGGAAAGAAGCTCGGAACCATTAGAGTTCAAGGGTGTTCTCTGAATGACCCACGTCATTCCACATGTACAGCCCTAGATCAGCCATCCTGGAAGGGCCATGGGGTCCTATGATTGGCTTTACATGGTCATTGGATCTGACACAGCAGCACACATGATTGTCTGTTTCCTCCAGAACTACATGACTGAAGCTGGGGAGAGGCAGCCCCAAGGATAACGACTGGGAGATGGTCTAGGCCATGGAGGAGTTTGTGATGACCCACCAACTCCACCACTTCCTAATTCAGAGGAATTATAAAGGGTAATGAAATAGACTCTCTTCTTCTCTTCTCAGATGATCTTATCACTGGGCTTCTCCTCCAGGGGATTTTGGGTGAGGTATTTCGTGCAGAGCTGGTTGCCTCTTGTTCCCACACCACAGTCACCAGCTCTCTGCAACATATGCCTGCTCTGTCCTTTCCAGTTCTACTTGGTAAGTGGTGGCCCCAGTGGATCCCTGAGCCATCTCCCTCCTCCAGGGCCCAGAATGCCTCTTCCTTGGCCTCCAATGCTGTTGGGGAGAATACAATGCATGTTTCAGGGGACTCAGGGTACACAGAGCCTTCAGATTTTCTGAGCTTCCTCCAGGGGTGGAGCTACAAACTATTTGCTTGGAGCCGCCATGGTTAGGCACTTTTGCAGTGGAAGCATCCGTTCTTTCCACCTGGACCCTTCAGTACATGCCTTGGTTAAGACAGCAGTGGTCAGAGGTTGATTTCCTTTCAGATTGACTGTTTTGATCTCCTTGTTTTATAAGGGACTCTCAAGAATCTTCTTAAGCACCACAGTTCAAAAGCTCAATTCTTTGTCATTCACCCTTTCATATGGTCCAGATCTCACATCTGTACCTGATTACTGGAAAAACCATAGCTTTCACACTACAGACCTCTGTAGCAGAGTCTCTGCTTTTTAATACACTGTGCAGGTTTTTCATAGCCTTTCTTCCTTCGAAGGAGCAAGTGTCTTTTAATTTTGTAGCTGGAGTCAAGGTCCATAGTGATTTTGGAGCCCAAGAAAATAAAATCTGCCACTGTTTCCACTTCTCTCTCATCTATATGCCATGAAGTGGTGGGACTGGATGCCATGAATGTTGAGTATTTTTTTGTGAATAGTTGTTTGAATGTTGAGTTGTAAGCCAGCTTTTTTTCATCTTCTCTCCTTATCAATTGGTCTTTAGTTCTTCACTTTCTGCTATTAGGGTGGTGTCATCTTCATACCCCTGGATGTTGATTTTTCTCCCAGGAAACTTGATTCCATCTTGGGATTTATGTAGTCCAGCATATCGAATGATCTTTCCTACATACAAGTTCAATAAGCAGAGTGACAGTGTATACCTTGTCATGTTCCTTTCCCAATTTTAAATCTTTTAGTTGTTCTGTGTCTGATTTAACTGCTAATTTTTGACCTCCATACAGACTTTCAGGAGATAGTTAAGGTGATCTGCTACTCCCATTCTCTTAAGAATTTTCCTCAGTTTGTTGTGGTCCACACAGTGAAAGGCTTTAGCATAGTCAGTGAAGCAGATGCAGATGTTTTTCTGGAATCCCCTTACTTTCTCTATGGTCCAATGGATGTTGGCAATTTGATCTCTGATTCCTCAAACCAGTTTGTACATCTGGAAGTTCTCAGTTCATGTACTGTGAAGCTTAGCTTGAAGGATTTTGAGCATTACCCTGCTAGCAAGTGAGATAAGTGCAATTGCATGATAGGTTGAACATTCTTTCGAATGGCCTTTCTTTTGGATTGGAATGAAAACTGGCTTTTTCCAGCACTGTGGCCACTGCTGAGTTTTCTACATTTGCTGACATATTGAATGCTTCATTGTTACAGCCTCATTATTTAGGATGTTTTAAAGAGCTCAGCTGGAATTCCATCACCTCCACTAGCTTTGCTTCTAGTGATGCTTCCTAAGGCCCACTTGACTTCATGCTCTAGTTTATCTGGCTTTACATAAGTGACCCCAACATCATCTCTATCCGGGTCATTATGACCATTTTTGTATAGTTTTTCTGTGCATTCTTGCTACCTCTTCTTAATCTCATTTGCTTCTTATTAGGTTTTGACTTTTCTGTCCTTTATTGTGCCCATCTTTCCACAAAGTATTCTACAGTATCTCCAATTTTCCTGAAAAGATCTATACTCTTTACAATTTATTATTTTTTCTCTAATTCTTGCACTTTTCACTTAGGAAGACTTTCTTATCTCTCCTTGCTATTCTCTGGAAGTCTGCATTTCATTGGATATATTTTTCCCTTTCTTGTTTGCTGTTCACTTCTCTTATTTTCTCAGCTGTTTTCAAGGCCTCCTCAGGCAACCACTTTGCCTTCTCATATTTGTTTTTCTTGGGGATGGTTTTGGTCACTACTTTCCATACAATGTTACAAACCTCCATCCATAGCTCTTCAGGCTACCAGACCTAATCCCTTGAGTCTATTTTTCATCTCCACTGTATAATCATAAAGGATTTGACTTAGGTCATAGCTTAATGGTCTAGTGGTTTTCCTTACTTTCTTCAATTGAAGCCTGAATATTGCTTGCATCTGGCTAAGCAATAGTGCCAGATTACCACCCACCACTCCCAGTGGGTATGGAGCAAAAAACACAATTTGAGGACTAGGCAGTGGAAGTGAAAAATAGATTAAAAGGACTAGATCTGATAGACAGAGTGCCTGGTGAACTATGGACAGAGGTTTGCAACATTGTACAGAAGACAGGGATCAAGACCATCCCCATGGAAAATAAATGCAAATAAGCAAAATGGCTGTCTGAGGAGACCTTACAAATACCTGTGAAAAGAAGAGAAGTGAAAAGAAAAGGAGAAAAGGAAAGATATAAGCATCTGAATGCAGGGTTCCAAAGAATAGCAAGGAGAGATAAGAAAGCCTTCTTCAGCAATCAATGCAAAGAATAGAGGAAAACAACAGAATGGGAAAGACTAGAGATCTCTTCAAGAAAATTAGAGATACCAAGGGAAGATTTCATGCAAAGATGGGCTTGATAAAGGACAGAAAGCATATGGACCTAACAGAAGCAGAAGATATTAAGAAGTGGTAGCAAGAATATACAGAAGAACTGTACAAAAAAGAGCTTCACGACCCAGATAAACACGATAATGTGATCACGCACCTAGAGACAGACATCCTGGAATGTGAAGTCAAATGGGCCTTAGGAAGCCTGAAATCAACTGTAAGGAGAGTTGTAAGGCTTTTGGTCTCTTTTGTATTTCCTACATCTCCAGCGTAGCAACAAGTAGCTGTTATGGCTACTTGTCATAGCAACAACACAGTGCCATCTCAGCCTGCTAAATTTAACTGTCCCCATGATTCCAACCATGCATTTAAGGAACCAGACATTTAATCATCTACCTACCCACAGGAATTGATAAAAGCAAACCACCCATCGTGCATTTCTCGCTTACCTCAAAACCATATTGAAGTGATCTGCTGCAACAATCTGATACATTGGCATGTACACTCTAGATGGGACACTTTTCCTCTGGATTCGTTTTCCAACTAGTGCAGAATGTCTACCATGAGCCTGGCCTTCTGGAAGCTGGTCACCTGGTTTTTGTAGACTTAGCCCACTCCAGATCCCTTCCACATCTGTAAGTAAAAATCTAGAGAACAAATTTAGTCAAAGCTCTCACTTCTGCAGAAGACAGCTTTTGTTTCTTTCTTTTCTTATTTTTTTTAAGCAATGTTTGGTAACACATTCAAAATCTTGTGCTCCTTGCCTTGGATTCAAGGACTTGTACCAGAGGATGGGAAGCTTCCCCTTCCACCTAAATCTTTCTCTACTCCCAGCAGGGCCAGAGGCTTCACTGGACCCTGTGTCCTCACTAGTATTGTTCACTTGCTAAGTCATGTCTGACACATTGTGATGACATGTACGGCAGAAAACCAGTCTTCTTTGTCTTTCACTATTTTGTGGAGCTTCCTCAAACTCATGTCCATTGAGTCGGTGATGCCATCTCATCCTTTTGATACCTCTCCTTCTGCCAACAATCTTTCCCAGCATCAGGGTCTCTTCCAATGAGCTGGCTCTTCACATCAGGTGGCCTAAATGTTGGAGCTTCATTTTCAGCATCGTTTTTGCATTAATTATTGCTTTACCACTTCCAAAACAAAACTCATGTTTCCAATCACCTAACAATATTGAGCATTGGTATGGTTTAATACAACAGGGATATTGTCCTCTGGGAACTCCCAGCACTGCCGCCCTGCCTTTCTCTTACCATTCTCTGAACCTGGTTATAGAATTGCTTCCCTACAGCTTCTCTTGCTTGAAAAGGCCTACCAACCTATCATTGTCAGCTATCCAGGAACTGTTCCTTCCTTCTTCCCAAAGACTTCTGCCTGCTCCCTGATTGTCCTCTGTACATCAGTTCAAAGGACTTGCTAAATCATGCTAACTTCTTGCTATATCATGCAGTGCAACACACCAGGCTTCCTGGTCCATCACCAACTTCCAGAGCTTGCTCAAATTCATGTCCATCAAGTTGGTGATGCCACCCAACAATTTCATCTTCTATCTTCCCCTTTACTTCCTGCCTTTACTCTTTCCCAGCATAGGGACTTTTCTAATAAGTTAGTTCTTCCCATCAGGTGGCCAAAGTATTGGAGGTTGAGCTTCAGCATCAGCCCTTCCAATGAATATTAAGGACTTATCTCCTTTAGGATGGACTGTTTGGATCTCCTTGTAGTCCAAGGACTCTCAAGAGTTTTGTACAACACCACAGCTTAAAAGTATCAATGCCTTGGTGCTCAGCTTCCTTTATAATCCAACTCTCACATCCATCACAACTTCTGGAAAAACCATAGCTTTGACTATACAGACCTTTGCGGGTAAAGCAATGTCACTGCTTTTTAGTATGCTGTCTAGGTTTTTCATAGCTTTATTCCAAGGATCAGCGTCTCTTTTTTCACAGCTGCAGTCACTATCTCCAGTGATTTTGGAGCCCAGGAAAGTAAAACTTGTCACTGTTTTCAATGTTTCTCCACGTATTTGCCATAAAGTAATGTAATGGGATGTCGTGGTCTTCGATTTTGTGATCTGTACATACCATATCAAGATCATCCCTAAGAAAAAGAAATGTTAAAAGCTTGTCTGAGAAGACCTTACACATAATTTACAAAAGAAGAGAAGCAGGAGGCAAAGGAGAAAAGAAAGACATACCCATCTGAAGCAGAGTTCCAAAGAATAGCAAGGAGAGATTTTTTAAAAAACCTTCCTAAGTTATCAGTGCAAAGAAATAAAGGAAAACAACAGAACTGGAAAGACCAGAGATCTCTTCAAGAAAATTAGAGATAGGGAGGGAACTGTTCATGCAAAGGTAGGCACAATAAAGGACAGAAATGATATGGACTTAACAAAATCAGAAGATATTAAAAAAACGTTGAAAGAATACATAGAACTGTGCAAAAAAGATATTAATGACCCAGATAACCATGATGGTGTGATCACTCACCTAGAGCTAGACATCCTTAGATGCACATCAAGTGGGCCTTCAGAAGTATCACTAGGAGCAAAGCAAGTGGAGGTGACGTAATTGCAGTTTAGCTATTTCAGATCTTAAAAGATGATGCTGTTAAACTGCTGCACTCAGTATGCTAGCAAATTTGGAATAATTAGCAGTGGCCACAGGACTGGAAATGTCATATTCATTTCAATCCAAAAGAAAGGTTATTTCAGAGAATGTTCATCTCCCACACAGTAGCACTCATCTCACATGCTACCAAAGTAATTTCTCCAAGCAAGTCTTCAAGAGTACATGAACTTTGATATTCCTTATGTTCAAGCTGGATTGAGAAAAGGCAGAGGAACCAGAGATCAAACTGCAAACATCCATTGGATCATAGAAAAAGCAAGAAAATTGAAGAAAAACACCTACCTCTGCTTCATCGAATTTTCAAAAGCCTTAGACTGTGTGGATTACAAAAAAACTGTGGAAAACTTATAGAGATTGGAATACCAGACCATCTCATCTGCCTTCTGAGAAATCTGTATGCAGACCAAGAAGCAACAGCAAGAACTGAACATGGAACAGAAGGCTGGCTCCAAATCAGGAAAGGAGTATGTCAAGGCTGTATATTGTCACCTTGATTACTTAACTTATATGCAGAGTACATCATGAGAAATGCCCAACTGGATGAAATGCAAACTGGAATCAACATTTCTGGGAGAAACATCAATAACCTCAGATATGCAGATGACACCACCTTCATGGCACAAAGTGAAGATGAACTAAAGAGCCTCTTGATGAAAGTGAAAGAGGAGAGTGAAACATCTGGCTTAAACTCACCCTTCAGAAAATGAAGATCATGGCATTTGGTCCCATCACTTCATGGCAAATGGATGGGGAAACAATGGAAACAGTGAGAGACTTTATTTATAGGAGGTCCAAAATCACTGCAGATGATGACTACAGCTAAAAATTAAAAGATGCTTGCTTGTTTGAAGAAAAGCTATGACAAAACTAGGCAGCATTTTTAAAAGCAGAGACATTACTTTGCTAAAACAGTTCAGTATAATCAAAGCTATGATTTTCCCAGTTGTCATGTATGGATGTGACAGTTGCACCATAAAGAGTAGTGAGTGATGAAGAATTGATGTTTTTGAATTGTGGTGTTGGACAAGACTCTTGAGAGTCCCTTGGACTGCAAGGAGCTCCAACGAGTCAATGCTAAAGGAAACCAATTCTGAATATTCATTGGAAGCACTGACTCTGAACCTGAAGCTCCAATACTTTGGCCAACTCTTGTAAAGAACAGACTCATTAGGAAACACCCTGTTGCTGGGAAAGATTGAAGGCAGGAGGAGAAGAGGATGACAGAGGATGAGATGGTTGGATGGCATCACTGACTTGATGGACATGATTTGAGCAAGCTTCTGGAGTTGCTGAAGGACAGGAGGCCTGGCATGTTGCAGTCCATGGGTTTGCAAAGAGTCGGACATGTCTGAGCGACTGAACTGAATTGAACATATCCCATAGCAAATACTATTTGTAATTGGCTGTCTGAGGAGGCCTTACAGATAGCTATGAAAGGAAGGGAAGCAAAAAGCAATGGAGAAAAGCAAAGATATACCCATTTGAATGCAGAGTTCCAAAGAATAGCAAGGAGAGGTAAGANCTTACAGATAGCTATGAAAAGAAGGGAAGCAAAAAGCAATGGAGAAAAGCAAAGATATACCCATTTGAATGCAGAGTTCCAAAGAATAGCAAGGAGAGGTAAGAAAGCATTCTTCAGAAATCAATGCAAAGAAATAGAGGAAAACAATAGAATGGAGGAATTCAGAAGACGGTGGAGGAATAGGATGGGGAGACCCCTTTCTCCCCTACAAATTAATCAAAAGAACATTTCAACGCTGAGTAAATTCTACCAAACAACTTCTGAATGCTGGCAGAGGACATCAGGCACCCAGAAAAGCAGATATTGTCTTCAAAAACAGGTAGGAAAAATATAACAGATGAAAAAAGAGACAAAGGAGGTAGGGAGGGAGCTCCTTCCCGGGAAGGGAGTCTCGTCCTGGGAAGGGAGTCTTAAAAAGAGAGAAGTTTCCAAACATCAGGAGACACTTTCACTGCCGAGTCTGTGGCAAGCCTTGGAAGCACAGAGGGCAACATAACAGGGAAGAAAAATAAGTAAATAATTAAAACCAACAGATTACAAGCCCAACGGTAACTCCCCTAGTGGAGAAGCAGCACAGATGCCTGCATCCACCAGTAGCAAGTGAGGGCTGGGCAAGGATGTGCGGGCTGCAGTGCTTTTTAAGAATCGGGCTGGAATGCCCCGAATGTAACTAGAGTGAACTAACTTGGGCTAGCATACCAGACTGTGGGATAGCTACCATGCAAAAAGCTCTAACATAACACACTGCCAGGACCGCACACAGAACAAAGGATGGAACAGAAATAGCCAGCTGCAGACCATCCCCTGCCCATGACAGGGAGCCAAAGCCAAAGGGCTGGAAGGGGGCAATCGCAGCCCCAGAGAGACTTTACCTACCAAACTGAAAGCAGGCTTGTTTGCTTACTAAGTCTTGGGGTTCTGGACCATCACCATCTGCCTGACAAGGGGTGCCAGTGGTACACCCCAAAAACTGAGCAACAGGGAAAGGTGATAAGTTGCAGCAACTGCGCTCGCCAAACACCTGAGCTACTCGGTCCTGGGAAAGGCACAAAATGCAGGCCCAACCGACTCTGTGCCTGTGAGGGCTACCTGAGGGCAGAGCCTGAGCAGCTTAGACCGGGGAGGTGCATGCAGCCTAGGGCCAGCCTCAGAAGGTTCCCAGCGGAGCAACATAGAGCCCGAAAATTGTGCACCATGTGCAGGGGCATGCCCAGCATTGCTAAGACACTGCAAGCACATGCCAGTGCTGTGTTTGCAGCATCCCTCCCTCCCCACAGTGCAACTGAACAAGTGAGACTAAAAACAAAAACAAAAACAAAAAAAACAACGTGTCCACCACTGCCCACATTGTGTCAGGGCACAAACCAGACACTGAAGACACCAGCAAACAGAAGAAGCTAAACAGAGGGAAATGCCTTGGAAGTGACCCCACACTGCCCACAACACCAGAGAAAGTCCCAGAAGTATCTTTACTATATTTACGACCATTCTCTTTTGTTGTTGTTGTTGTTGATGTTGTTGTTTGATTGTTTTTTCTTCTTTTCTTTTTCTTCTCCTTTTTTTAAAACTTTTTAAAATTTTTAAGTCCTCTATTTCTCCTTTAATTTTAATTTTTATAACCTACCATCACTT